>CM058043.1:18349549-18378176 GCA_030169165.1 Centaurea solstitialis
CTAGCTGTAGAATCACCATCCTCTGAATCTGAGCCTATCACCACATCCTCAGTCTCATCATCACCTTCAGAACCATCAGACACATTAATAATCTTTATCGCTTCATCATCTGAACTAACTGAATCATCCATTATGCCCATTGAATCATCAGAAGAATCAACAAACCAATCATCAAGAGAATCAGCAAGAGAATCATCCGAGTCATGAGAATTACAACGCCTCAAAGAAAAATCAGTCTTTCGTCCACTCTTAGGAACCATCTTTGACATAAATGCTTTAACCATCATGCAAACGGCATCATCAGATTCATCATCAGTGGCGTTTAACCAATGATCTTCTTCAGCAAGTAAAGCTTTTCCAGATTCCTTCTTCTTTGCCAAAGAAGCTTTATGACTGTAGTACGAATAATCTTTGACTCCAGCATTCGGACACTCTCTCGCAAAATGACCTGGCTTTCCACATTTAAAACACTTTTGAACCTCATCATTCTTTTTCTCATCATTCTCTTCTATTCGTTTCTCTCCAAACTTCTTTTTCTCCTCAAATTTTCCTTTCTCATAATATCTTCCTGAATCAGTCTTCTTATCACTCCTCTTGTCATCATGTCTACCTCTGTACTCAGACTTCCGAGAGGTAGATGAATATCGTTGCTTATTGGAAGACGGTTGCTTATAAAATATTCGTTGAAAAGCTTTCGTCATCATTGACATTGCTTGTTTAAATTCAGCAACATCAACATCTGAATCACTACTTGCTTCCGAAGTGTCAGAAGAATCACTTCTTGCTCTTGATCTGTGAACGACTTGTTTCCCTCGTTTATCAGCCATCAAAGCTAATGTATCTGCCTTCTCTTTCTCAAATTTCACCTTTGCATCCAAAGCATCTTGAACATCATCTTGACTCTGTTTCAAGATCTCATACACGACATGAATATCAATATCAGCTAAAGACTTGTTCTGAAAGACAGAATTGGAATAAAGTTTCCAAACAGGCTGAAGATTAGTGAGAAACTTGACGTTGTTCTCAATCTTTGTCTTAGTGATTCCATTCTTCCTTAACTCATTCAGCAAATTGCAGAACCTTTCATAGGTATCATCTAACTTTTCATCGTCTCTTGCCTTGAACTGCTCGTATCGTTTGATAATATTCGTTACTTTCATCTGAGTACCAACACTTGTACCAAGCATCTGCTTCTCAATCTGATCCCACGTTTCCTTGACAGTGGAATTATGACTGTCAATGGTAAAATATATATCATTTGGAAGACCCAATAACATGAACGATTTAGCCAACTTATCAGCTTTATGTCTGTTTTTCTCTTCAACAGTCATATCCTCAAACTTTTTGATCACCGTATGAGCAGCAACTGGAGGATCAGAATCAGGTTGTGCCGGTTTTTCCTCAGTAAATACTTTGGGACCTTCTTTCAACGATAAACGAATGTAGTCTCCCAAATCTTGTCTGTCGATGAAATCCAAGAATCTGTCTCGCCACATATTGTAATCTCCTCTGAAAAGAACTGGTGGCTTGGTATCGGAACCAATTGCTAACGCTTCTCTTGTCGTCATGATGAATTATACGGATCTTTTGATCAGTAGATGATTAAATCTGAAATTGTTGAAAAATGCACCGAACGGTTTTCCTTGAAAACCTGAAGTAAAGTCAAATAATCTGAAACACTAAAAACAACTGATAGTCAGTAATGCAGAGTATATTCAGAAAAATTTAAATCTTGTAAAATCGGACAATTAGAAAAAAAGTTTGCTCTCCAAAAATCATAAGAACTCGAGACTTGGTAAAAATAAAATGTAAACAATAAAACCAAAATAAGACTCACACAAAAACAATACAATGACTTGAGATGCTCAAAGACTAAAAAAAAAATATGGCTCAAAATTTAAAAATCAAAATTCACTCAAAAAATAAAAATTTTCGAGACATATTGAAAAACACTCAAAAATAACACTACTCTCGAGATATCTTGAAAAATATTCAAAAAATGAAGCCCAAGACTAGAAATACTGAAAAATGGCTCGAAATATGGTATTTACGCGTCAAAATACGCTCAAAATACACTCTCACTCGAGATACACTCGAGATACCTACTCACACGCTCAAAATACGCTCAAATACTCGAGATGTTGAAATCACGCGCCCCCACGCGCCCGAGAGGACTCGAGATAACTCTACACGCGCTGACACGCGCTAGAAGTGACGACTGACGCGTTGACAGATGTCTCCCACGCGCTGACAGACTCCTGCTGACGATCTGACATGCCTCGAGAATCCAGCTGAAAGCCACGCGCCTCTCGAGATGTTCTTTTTCACGCGCTCTTTTGTCGCCTCAAGATGAATGCTTACACGCTGCTCGAGATGATGATGTCTTGTCTCCTATGCGCCTTACACTCGAGTTGATGAGACCTGACACGCTAGACGTAGACCTCACACGCCAAAAAATGCTGCTCGAGATGATTTCTTACACGCGTTTCTAAGAGCTGACCTCGAGTTGACCAAAATCTGACATGCTTTACCCTTTCTTTTCCTTGATTTGACCTATTTCTTCTCTCTCTTATTTAATACACTAGAAATATGTGAACAAGAGACTAAAAAACTCGCTCGAGATGCTTCAAAAAATTAAAATGCCGCTCGAGATACCTCAAAAACTCGCTTGAGATGACTCGAGATGACTCGAAAAACTCAAAACTTGCTCGAAATAGCAAAATAAGACTCGAAATGACCAAATCTAGACTCGAGACATAAGAACATCTTCTTCAAACCTCCATTGAAGGACCTCCATTGATGAACTTCGAACAAAAACGCGAAAAACCTTCATTTTAGGCTCAAAATTCATCAAATCTTCACAATTAAACACTAAAAACTCAAATCTAACAACAAAATAACATCAAACTACATCCAAATCTTCAAATCTTCAAGATCTTCAAGCTCCAAACCCAAATTTCATCAAATTTGCTTCAAACTTCAAAAACTCCAAAAATTACCTTCAAATCTTCATCATTTTCAACAAATTTCACTGATCTCCTGCTCTGATACCACTTGATAGATCTGAATATCAATCCACCATGATTAAGAAGCTTCAATTTCAATCACAAATCTCACTTTTATTAATATGAACAATATGAACACAATACACACTCTCAACTTTCTCTCTCCTCTATCAAACTGTAGATCTGACAATTACGTAACTTTCAATCTTCTAATTGTTACAACTAACACAAAAGCTTTTATACCCCTAGGGTATTTACACTCAGCTCCCCTCAACTTTACAACAAATACAAATATCAACCCAAACTTGAATACAACTATATTTTTAACCCTAACAACTTTTTCAGCGGCTAGGGTTGAAGAAATTGGGGAAGGAGGTGTGTTTCAAAGGAAGAAGAAATTGATAAAGAAGGTGTGTTCAAGGAAGAAGAAATTGGCGATGGAGATGTATTTCAAAGGAAATTGGTGAAGAAATTTCTTTTAAGGAAGGAGGCGTCTTTCAAGTTAAAGGAATAAAGGGTACCAGGGGTCTTTTTCTTGGCTTAACCTGGACAACAGCCCACTTTCATCTGAGCGAATAAGACACCTTCTGAGCCAATAAGCCACAAGTAAACAATGTATTTTGATTGTGCGAATAAGCCAACTATCTCATTAAGCTCATTAAGTCATAAGTAAACACACCCTTAATGATATAGAAAATGACTTATTCAAGAACTTTTAAGAGAGCTTTATACAGAGTGCTACATTTTTCAAAACTTACCCATCCCAATTAAAACACACTATTTTTGTTTATGAAAAACTCTAAAAAAATCTAATTTATACAGATATATTAATTTACACAAGAAAGTTTTATCCATATACGATTTAGACCAAACAACCCATATGTCTTGTTTGGCAACATAAAGAGACTTGGTGAGAATTCAAAGAGAACTATTGAGAACAAGAGTTATAAGCCATGCAATAGAGTTAAACTCCACGTTTCATAATTTTTACATGTTCGTTTTAGCGATAAATTGGTTGTTTTCATGTGTACAAGTAAAAACTAGCTCATAATTATAAGACTGAAAACAACGTTGGTTCCTCAAAATACGATGAAAACAAAGCTTGGTTCCATTTTGGTGCATTTAAGACATATAATAGAAATAAAAATGACTAGATCTACAGTCAATAAACCATAATACTTTATGTCACAATTGAAATAATAGCGACTAGACCGTCAATCAATAAACCAAAACACATCAAACTACTCCTTTACATCATGCTTAGGACTTGGGTATTGAACGTTGATACAACCCATAAAGTCGCTCTGTCTCCGGCCAACAATCATGGGAAACAATCAGCAATTACTCGTATTTCCATTGTCCATTTGTGATATATGAAGAAGTTTGATGAAGTGTGGTTACATTTTGAGCGACTCAACATTCAATCAAGAAACCAGACTACAACAAATTGTTCCAACATATCATGAAGAAAATAGTGCCATATAGGCATCAATAAGAAAAACAAACTTCATGGTGAGTTGAGGTGTGCAAAACTACCTGAAACACAAACCAAAAATGAGGTGCTTATGCAAAACCTGAGTACCCAAAAATCAAATATATGTAACCCGACTCTTTTGCGGGATACGTGGGTTTAGGTTGGATTTCGTTTTTGGCCACCCAACTCGTCTGAAAAACCTGATATATGTATGTGTGTGTGTGTGTGTCTAGAGAGAAAGAGAAAAAAATGTTTAAACGAGAATGCTAACTATTTAAGAGAACGCGGGGAGCTTCGCTCATGTACAAATTACATGTGGTATTACGCTACGTGATAAAAATGGGATGCATAAGACTTTGGATGCGACTTAAAGTCGCGGGTAAAGTCGCATAAATCATATATGATTTTGTATGTGAATCATATATGATTTTGTATGTGAATTAAATATGATTTTTTTACGTGAGTAATATGTGATTTTGTACATCGAAAAAGCTCCTTGTGTTCTCGAAAATAATTAGCGTTTTTGTATTAACCCACGCCTATCTCTCTATATATAAAAATAAATTTATTTATTTAATCATCTTTTTCAAAGTCTTAGAATCTTGATTAATTATATTTTTTCTAAATTTTTAAACCTAGTATCAATTTCATCAATCCTCTTATTTTTTTCCTCTTAATCAATTGAATTCAGTCCTCTTATTCACCATCATCATAGTAGACTTTGTTACCAAATCTCTTTATACATGTCACTAACATTGAAAAACATAGAAATGGAGTGGATAATGAAGTATTTTAGTGGCCCTCATCAAATATTTTTAGTTCCTTTTACAATTTTTGCCCTTATCTGAAAATGGCAAAAACCATAATAAAAATTCTTTTTATCCATTTTGTGTGGCGCCAAAATGTCTTTTAAAATTTTGTCTAATCTCTTGATACACTTGATAGTTTCTTGCTTTTTGTTTTCTGAATTTCATTTAAAATTAAATATTAAATATGAAATTAAAATTGCAAAATTACTTAAAAGATAATAATATGATACCCAAATACAAGTTAGATTGTATCCGCTTTTAATGTTTTGTTACATAGGACAAGACAAAGTAAGACTAACAAATGTTTATAAAAATTATATAAGAGAAGGTATAGAATATGGCATAGAGTTCATATATGGATTTAAAAACACATGCTATGAAAAGTACTAAATGTATATACTTATCAAACATCATACAAACAACTTATCTAGTTTTAATCACAAGGGTTGAGGCATAGCGATTGAGGCCCATATAACGTGGTGGAATATCAAGGGGAGTGGTTTCTTACGGTCATAATTTGTTGGGATTAATGTAAACATAACCTAGACGCCTCCAAAAAGAATTTATATAGTCAAATTCTAATTAATCTACACGTAAAAGTTTACTGTATAAGATACATTATAAACCAAACCAAACAATCCCTTAATATTAAATTTCCTCTTAATACAATAATAATTCGTTTGTTGTTTCAAAATAAACATTTGTTTATGGCTAATAATTTAATCTTATTAAAAGCTCTATATAAAGCTATCATCTTTAAAAGTTGAAAACATTAACATATGCTTTCCATCTTAGAAAAAGTATGTCTTTATGAACATTTTATTTAAAAAAACGTTACACTATTGAATGATTTCTTTTACAAATTCCAATATAGGCTCAGTTGATAATTATATTTATAAGAAAATATTTTATAGAAGAAAAGTTGGTCTTTTCCAATAAAAAGTTTGCTTTAAAAGGACTTACAACATCTTCCACATACTCGTTAAGCTAGTGTAAACTACGATTTAAAGAAATCAAAATAAGTTTTTTACTCTAACACATTATTCAAAATCCATTTTCACAAAAGGAAAATAATAAGATAAGAGATTATAGTTTTTTAAATTTGAAAAACTCCTAAAAAATGATTCATTACTCATTATGTTATTAAAATAATTTATAAATTTATCAACATAATGTAACAAATTTAAAGAATCTTCCGAATTTGAAGCTTTCTCTATTTAACAAACAAAAAATATGTTACAAAAACAAACAAATAAATAAAGTTGATTCTTGGATCCATGAAAATTGGAAAATTATTAATTATATATGGAAAATATATTTCCAAAATACAAATATTAATGGAGTCTTTATGATTTCACCCCAAATTAGGGCTTTTTATAAAACACTGTAATTCCCCAAATTTTTGAACCAAACCCTCCATCGCTTTCTCTCTCTAGCAGTCCACCCAAGATTTTAGAGAGAGAAACACCCACAACACCCACAACACACACTCAAAAACCCCATTGCATGAGTGTGAAATTAAAGGAGCAAAAAGCAACCGATTAATCGATTGATTTCATCGATAAATCAATCGATTTCTCTTCACATCAAAGAAATTCATCTGGTAAAATCCCTCTTTATTTCATTTAATTGATTAATTCCCATAAAAATCCCATTTTATTCATCGTTTTTATCGTCATTTTTGCATTGGTTTTTAGGGCAAAAAAGCCCCATTTTTTATGCTTTCTTTACATTTGTGTGAAATTGAAGGTTTAATTGATGTATTTAGGGGATTCACGATTTGGGTTTCTTGAAATCTTGGTGGTTGATTGAATGGATACAAGAAGATTATTATTGGAAAATAATAAGAATAAAAGTAATGGAGATCAATTATCCCCAAATTGTGCAATTGGGTTTCTTTGGTGTTCTAGAGATGATAATCTTTCACCACAATCCAAGGGTTTATTTGCAAGTGTTGGCCAAATGGGCAAAGGGGGTGGTTTTGGTGGGGTTTCCCCAAATTCTAAAAATTCCGGTGGTACCGCCACCGATGGCGGTAGCGGCAGCGGTGGCGGCATAAAGTTTCCGTTTTCGTCGAAGTTCGTTTCGGGGGCAGAATCGGGTTTTAGGGTTGTTGAGGTTCCGGAGGTGGAGGGGGATGGGGAAGGGGAGTGGGTTGGGGGGTTGAAGGAGAAAAAGAAGAAAAAAGGAGGGGGGAAATTGAAAATAAAGATTGGGAACGCTTCGTTAAGGCGGTTGATAAGTGGGGCGATAGCGGGGGCGGTGTCGAGGACTTCGGTGGCGCCATTGGAGACAATAAGGACTCATTTGATGGTGGGGAGTTGTGGGCATTCTTCGGTCGAGGTTTTTCAAGATATTATGAAGACTGAAGGGTGGACGGGGCTTTTCAGGGGCAATTTCGTCAATGTCATTCGTGTTGCGCCGAGCAAGGCGATTGAGGTACGAGAAAAAAATACCCTTTTGTGGCATCAAGATTTACTATGAAATTGATGCATGTATGTACATATATTACATGGGATGTTCTTTTGAGAAGTCTATAAATTAGTGAGATATCTGAGAACCAGTGCATCATGTGCTATTTGATATGATTTTTCTTTCGTCTATGATCTATGGCTAGAATTTAATCTTGTGAAAGATATGACTTGGGTTGTTTTTTGATACTCAAATTTCTTCGTTTTATGATTCGAAAATATACCATCTTGAATCCAATTGAGGTGCAATAAAACCTCTTTCGGAATCAAGATTTTCAAGAAATGATGCATACACATACATATCTTATATATCTAATCATTGTTTCGATAATCTTGTGGGAAGATACGACTCGGGTTATTTTAGACACAGTATTTCTTCGGTTTATGATTCAAAAAATGGCCACTTTGAAGGATTCTAAACATGAAAATTTCAATCTTCCACACGATATCACACTCACTTTCGATGGCAAAATAACACGAATAAGAAACAATCTTGTGTAAAATTTGTGCCTATGATGATGAATGGTAATATTGCCGTTTGAGGGAAATATGATATGTTTTTGAAGTGATTACTCGTATCGTAGATGTATTTCGACTTGAAAACCATAACCTCATACTTTGTCACAATCTTGTAGTATCTTATGCCCATGATCGAATAATATTTCTCCTCCAACCCAAATAAATGCCAACCATGAAAATGGCATAGAAATTTAGAAATGCGTAATTAGTACATCTTTTAATTAACTAAATGACAATTTTACCCTTATTAACATAAGAAGCAAGGAGTTTCTGTATCTCATTATCAAGGGTAGAATTGGAAAGTATGCACATACTTCTGAGAGCGGACACTAATTTAGGACAGGAAGGGTATTAGAATTCTTTTTGTGTAAAGCTTGCAGATTCTTGCTCTTTAAGTGAATCCTTACATGAAATATATGACGTGTTTTCGCAGTTATTTGCTTATGATACAGTGAAGAAAAATTTGGCTCCGAAGCCAGGAGAACAAGGAAAACTACGTATACCCGAGTCATTGATTGCAGGTGCCGTTGCTGGGATTAGCTCAACTATATGCACGTATCCTCTCGAGTTGCTCAAAACCCGACTTACGGTTCAGGTACAAATCAACAATTGTCTTTTTGAATGATTTAGAGTATGCAATTACATATATTATATATAGCATTTTGTTCTCATATGTGGTTTTACATATAGCAATTTTTGTTTTTATTGAAGGGTATTTTAGGTATTTGACATATAGTCAAAGCACTTTCCCTAAAGCATGTTTTTGAAACGCTTTTCAGCTACTTAATTGACAGATTTACTCTTTACAATAGAGAATATTGAATTTTCTTCTTCTCATGATTAGGGGTTGAATGGGAAACTGCTTGGACACTTTTCAAAGTGGAGTTTTACTTTCTGAGAAATAAAATAGAAATTTGCAAGGGTATTTTAGGGATTTTACACATAGTCAAAACACTTCCCCTAAACCATCTTTTTGAAATACGTAATTATCATAATTTTAAACGACCACCTAAATGACAATTTTACCCTTTAACAATAGAGGGTGTTGAATTTTCCTCTTCTTATTATTAGGGGTAGAATCGGAAAACCCGACACTTTTCGGAAAATGGTCTTTTATTGAATTGGATGTAGTTACGGTTGTAACTCGTTGCTTACTTTTAAGACGATATATATTTGGTTACTCGTGATAACCGTGTCTTTTCTCCAGAGGGGCGTGTACAAGAACCTCGTGGACGCGTTTCTCAAGATCGTGAAAGAGGAGGGGCCCGCTGAGCTCTACCGTGGGCTCACACCGAGCCTGATCGGCGTGGTCCCGTACGCGGCCGCTAACTACTTTGCGTACGACACGCTACGCAAGGCCTACAGGCGGCTCTCGAAGGGCGAGGAGATCGGGAACGTCGCGACGCTGCTAATCGGGTCGGCGGCTGGCGCGATTTCGAGCAGCGCGACGTTCCCGCTCGAGGTGGCCCGCAAGCACATGCAGGCGGGGGCCATCAACGGCCGGGTGTACAACAACATGTTGCACGCTCTTTTGAGCATTCTCGAGAAGGAAGGGGTCGGGGGATTGTATAAGGGTTTGGGGCCGAGTTGTGTGAAGATAGTGCCGGCCGCCGGGATTTCTTTCATGTGTTATGAAGCGTGCAAGAAGATACTTGTCGAGAAGGAGGACGACGAGCCATGAGGAAGAGAATGGGGTCCAAGGGGAAATTTTAGGGTTTTTTGGTTTAAGGGTTGTTGATTTTGAACGAGAATAAAGTATTTTTGATGGTTTTCGTTTTGGTAGACGATATTTTTAGGTAGTTATGATGATAGGATTTGAGATCAGTTTTGCAACTTAGTTTATTTTGAAGAGATAAAGATATGATTTTGGTTATCTTTTTGAGTAAAAGGGCCCCTTAATATTTACCGACTTTGAATCCTAGTGATGCTAAAATCTATAGAGTTCACTTGGGATGACTACAAAGGGTTGTTAGCAAGTCTAGCTTAACAAGCTACTCGAGCTCGAGCTTAATAACACTCTAGAGCTTGTTTAACTTAACGAACCGAGCTTTATAACTCCAATGTTTGACTCGACTCGTTCGAAAGTCAATAAAATTTTCGAGTCAAGACAAGTCGAGTCATTCGAGCATACCTTTTTTCAATGCCAACTATGATCATATATTTATAATAATAGTATAAAAATATAAAAATTATCGAGCTTCATAAACGGGTTAATCAATCGCGAGTTCGAACCCATAAACGAGTTTCGAGCTTGAGCCCAATAGCTCAAAAAATATTCGAACTCGAGCTCGAGCCTTACATAGAAAAAGTTAATCGAACTCAAACCCTGTATTGTTTTTTGAGCTTGGATCGATTAACCTAATACTCGACTCGGCTCGTTAAAACACCTAGGCAAAGTTGGTGTGGGTAAGCTCACTTGGATATCAAAGAAATAGTGAAAACATTAATTGACTATATAATGTATTCGTCCGTTTAGTTTGTTAGATTGAAATTTTCTAGAATTGAATTTATTCCAATCCTATGTTTTGTTTGAAGAAATGATTGGAAAACATTGGAATAGTTGGTATTCATAGGGGTCTAATATGATCCTTTTTTTATAATAATATTTTAAAGCAATAACGAATTACTAAAAAGGAATTTCCTCCTTACCAAAATATCAAGTGTGATAATGAAAATGAATGTGCAAGCATAACATTTATATAACCAAGTGTCACCCTTGACAGCTAACAATAAGGAGAGACTCTGCATTGTATAACCAAAGGCAACAAGGGAAATCATATAAGATAAACTAAAATGCAAATGCATCCCTTGTATTTTGGGATGGGTGGAGTAATTTGATTACATTTATAACTTTGTTTTTGTAAATTATTTATATATATTTAAATTCAACTTCATTCCAAATCTTTTTCAGTTAGTAATAACACATGTTTATTGTTGAAATGAAAGTGGTTTTTGAGTCATTGTGATATGAATCTATAAACACCCAAAAACCTTTAACTTGAAAGAACACACTTGCAGCAAACATAATGAAACCAAAAAAAGAAAGAAATTGAATTAACAAACAGAAGGATTATGCTAATGACATATATCTCTAATAAGCATTTGCTCTCAAGGCTACCACATTCATTATGAGACAAAATTCACCAAACGAAAAAAAACGACTAAGAGTAACTGTTTTCCGAGACTTGCAACAGGCAAATCGAGAGACCAACACAACACGATACCTACCCCTCTTTACCTCTGCTCTTCACCGTTCGCAAGCTCCCTTTCCTCCTCAGCAGCAGCCATCAGTTCATCAAACTTATCAGTCTTCCCAAGTAATATCTCGATCTAAAAACAAAAAACAAAAAAAAAAATGACAGATATTATGAATTTACATCTTAAAAAGTTATCAAATACGGCACATGCAAATAACAATTTCATTTAAGTAACAGTTGTGAATTTTTCGAAAATCCACCGCTGAGCTTATGGCCATTTTGTTAGCAGCTTAATAAGCTTAACATGATTGCTAGGTATAGCTTAATGACATAGAAAGTGGCTTACTCAGAAAGTTTCTAGGGGGAGAAAAGATGCTACATCATCATCATAATATATGAGTGTGTGTGTGTGTATAACACATGTATATTTTGCCAGGTTCATACAAGGTGTAAAAATCTGATCTTATCATAGTGTAAAAGAGAATAATAAAACGATCGAAGCACATCTGATCTTATCATAGTGTAAAAATCATATGTGATTCATGCGGCCAAAATGAGGTTGTGGGCCACGTCACTAACGCATTACACACCCTTGCATTGGCTGTTAGTGTAAAATCACATGTGATTTTGCACATGATTTGGCCATTTTCTTATTCTCTTATTTTGTTACTGTTCTCATTTGAACCTCCCTCTACATATATAAAGGGATTTTCTTTTGTGAACTCATTTGAGCGTGTTAACTTTGTGAACAAACACTGACCAACAAGAGATTTTAGAAGTTCTTTTAAAAACACAATAAAGGGTAGTTATCGTACCACCACAACTTCAATCATAGCCATCAATCTTGAATATGGACGGTTGTGATGTAGTTCACAAGTGCACACCAAAATAATAGTTCACAAATGAAAATCCTTCTATATATATAATAGTTCACCAAAATAATAGTTCACCAAAATAATAGTTCACCCATGAATCGTGCATAGTCATCCGCCGTGGATTTGACGTGGCGCCTAGTCATCCGCCACGTGTCGCGCTCTCGGCTGTCCTCACGTTCACAACCAAAAATTGGTTCACATTTGAACCCACCCCTATATATATAGGGGAGAGAGAGAGAGAGAGAGAGAGAGGAGAGAGGAAAGTTCAAATGAAAATTCATTTTTCATTGTGAACGTGAGAACCACTAAAATTGCGCCATGTGGCAATATTCACTCTGAAGATCATGCATTATTCAGAGTGAATAAAGGCGCCTTTATTCACTCTTGAGTAACGCATGATATTCAGAGTGCATATTGCCACGTGGCGCAGCTTTAGTGGTCCTCACGTTCACAACCAAAATTGAGTTCACATTAACCAACTATATAATGCTTTAGCCAGTTCCTAATCAAACCCTGCCGCTGTATATAGAACGTTCATGATTCATGAATCATGAACGTTCATGATGAAATAATTGTAGAACGTTCATGATGAATATGCCGCGTATCACGTTGTTTGGTGGTCACCCAGTTCCTAATTGAACCCTGCCCCTATATAGCAGAAAACACCTCTGAACCTACTGTATCTTATTCTATAGTGTGGCTATCATGATATAACTATATAAAGTATAAACCAAATGAACATCACAATATTCACTCACCTTGGCTTTTTGGATGGGACGTCCTCTAGATTCATCTTTCATGTCAACAGTAGATGTCATAATCTCTGCAGCAGTTTTCCAATCGTTGTTAATAAAAAGAAAACTTACTTTTTCACACGTGCAACATTGATAGAGAACACACGTCACGAATAACAGTTAAAACATGCTTACTCTTTTCAACGGCAAACCCACTGTTCTTGAGAATTTCTGCGATTGTGACAACTGTGGCAATAGCTGAAGGAATAACCAAAATAACTCATCCACATCAAATACGTAGTTTATATTATATTTACACCTTTATGAATCATAAATCTCAAAGAGACATCTATAGGACATTAATTGCATCATTTGATTGCTATCTAATCAATTCCACGAGTCTTTGGTGACTAATTGTTTATCAATCAATAATGAATTATTAACAGTAGAAGATTAAGACCAGACCAAAAAGACCAGTATATCCCACCCGAAGGTCAGTACCCGTCCCTCCCCCACCCCCGAAATTTTCACAGATCTTAGCTAACCCACGAGACAGAGAGGCTGTTTCCAAGAAGGCCCCGACTTGCATAAAAGAAAAAGAAACATAGCTAGAAAGCACAATGATAGGCCACAAATAAGCAATCAGTGACAGAAGATTGATGACGCCAATAAGCACTTTCACCATGAGCACAAGTACTCAACCCTCTGGGAAGTAGCCAATAGGTAAAAAGAAAAAGTATATGAATTTTCAATCTGTAATAAATTACGACAACATTCTTCTTCCAAACCAGTTCAAAACTTGAAACAAGAATAATACATCCTGCATGAATATATGAATCAATTTTATATTCCTACAACTTTAACAATGTATAAACAGGAGAGTCAATATTTCTCTTGTAACTGAAAAAACAAAAATAAAAATAAAAATGGGGTAAGAGCCTAAGTTTTTAGTCTCAGGCTGATTATATTGCACTTCTAATACTACTCATGTTAGTCACCTTCTGAATCAATGCCCACGTTAACAGAAACACAATAGTTCATTCACCGTTTATGTTATATATTCTTATTTGAGCACACCAATTAACATTATGGTCAAAATTCTAAAACAGGTGAGTGTTTATATGCATATTTGCATGTACACAACAAGTAGAGAAAACAGAAAGAAGAAAATAACAAACATATAGACAAAATCATAAAACCTAATGGAAACCAAGCAGAGATCCATAGATTATACCAAAGAATATATCATATTCACACAAGAGAATTCAATAAAACCTTCTGTACATATATAGACAACAAACAAAACCTAATGGAAACCAAGCAGGGATCCATAAGACCAATAACATACACATAAATCCCCAAATCTCTTCACACAATGACTGCTTCAAAGTTCAACCATCTTATCAACAGATAAAAATCATATCCTCTAGAATTTACAATAATCATTCAATGATAAGAAGAACAAATAAACCTAACTTAATGATTCAGAAAACAATCTGTTAACCTAGAGCCTACCAGCAAATTCAGAGTATCAAATTACTAAACAAAATCATACTTATATCTCAACAAAATTGAACAGAATCATTTCCTCGTGTATCAATCATCGTATGTGGATATAAACACACACAACACACACACACACACACAATTGCATTAATGTAAACGATATAAGAAGATTTATACGAGAAATTTACCCATTCCTAGGGCAGAAAGCTCGACCTCATTATGCTGCTGCATGTATCTCTGCAATTAAACAAAAATCAAAACCTCGAATACACATAAATCGCTTAGATCAGGAAGAAGAACGACGAATATGCAAATTTTTGTTCACCTTCGCGAGATTAACATAGAAGAAGAGCGGCTTCTTAGTGTTGGAAACTTGAATGCGATTCTTCTTGTGAGAATCGTTTGAGATGCTGATGTTCTGAACTGCTTCAGTGATCTCCTCCATTGTTGTTGTTCGAAGAAAGCTTGAAACCCTAACCCTAGAAAGAAAACACACACACAGACTGTGTGCTGATTGGAAATGATATAGGTTAGAAGAAAAGGGGCGTTGGGTCGTTGGGAGGAGGGATCAAATTTTTATTTCCAATTGTACCCCTTTTAGTTTCGAATTTAGAAAGAAAAAGAAAAAATCAATAACCATGGAAAAAATATTGTTTAACAAAGACTTAGCTTCAGGTGTGATCAAACTGTTTTTATGAGATCGGTGAGACCAACACCTTTTACATAAAACTTGACAGCAAAACACTGTGAATGTTGAAAAAAATCGAACATTTATCGCAAAAACACTGTAAATGTTACGTTCAAGATGTTTTTTGATGTGAAGGTTCGATTTTCTTTTTTTGACCTTCATAGCATTTTTACTATGAAGGTTCGAATTATTTATTTGTTATCTTCACAGTTTTTTGAGCTGAAGATTTTTTATTTTTACTTTGTTTTTGGAATTTTTTTCCTCGATAGTGTTTTTTAGTATATCTTTACGATGAATGTGCGGATTTTTTTAACGTTCACGGTATTTTGCTATAAATTTCATGTAAAAAGTGTTAGTTTCATCGGTCTCATGAAAACAATTTAGTCTCACGTGAACCTGACCCTTGTTAACAATATGCAGAAAGAAAAAGATTTAATTGATCTAAAATGAGTAAAAAGTATTTAATGAAATTCTTATGTTAGAGTATAAAAAGTTAAAAACCCTTTTTATTGTTACCTAGAAATGATTAAAAACTAGTTTCCTCATGGATTGCCTTGGAAAAGTATCAAATCATGTCTTGATCTGAAAAAGTTTAATCTTTTTTCTGCAAAATGTTATGCATGTTTTTATAATCATGAATTTTTAAGTTAAGCATTGAAATACACATTAAAGTGTTGTTTGTTTTCTTAGAAACTTTGTAATCTATCTTGGCCCATCAAGACGTGTCCAAAAACTCCTAAAGTGGGCTAAGTTTGGCCATCTCTACTTGTAACATATTATTTCATTAAAATAGAGTACAAAAAGCTTGAAGTCCAAGTCATGCCTAAAAGTAGAGATGCACAAAAGTCGGGTCGGAACCGAACCGGGTCGGGTCCGGAACCGAACCGGTTTTTTTGGCCCAAACTAGAACCGGGTCTGACGAGAACCGGGTCGGGTCCGAACCGGTTCTGACCCTAAAAAACCCTACCCGGTGGAACCGGTTCCGGGTAAGAACCGAACTGGGTCTACAAAACTGGTTCCAAAAACCGGTTCAAAATACCCTATTTTTTCTAAAAATCAAAATAAATAATCAGCTTCTTCCCATTCAGGAAGACGATTGGATACACAGTCGGGAAGAAGAGAGAATCACCGGAGCTCATTTTCACGGCGGCGGAGCCCTTGGACGAAACCCTAGGTCACTCCTTCTGCTACGTCCGTTCGTCGGCCCGATTCCTCTCGCCTACGCACTCCGATCGGTTCGTTTCTCCGTCTCAATCGCTCCAATTCTCTCCCACAAGAATCGTCGTCGGCGAGGTCGTGTACGGCGGCGGAGACCGGCGGTTTCAAGACAATTTCCGGCGCCTCAGTAAGTGCGAACACCTCTACTCCCTGGACTGTCCTCCGGTTGGAGAATATTTACGAAGATGCCACTGACTGTGTTTGTGTTGGTGGCGGACTGGTGGTGGTGGTGGAGAGGGATTTGAAACGGATGACTTTGGCAGCCATAGGAGTATGATTACGTCTTTAGGGAGGTCTTTGGCAGCCATGGATGTAAGAGTTGAGATGGATTAGGGTTAAAGTACATATAAACTTATGTTGGCAAATCGGGTTTACGAATCGGGTCTGGAACCGGGTCTGAGAACCGGGTCCAGAACCGGGTCTAGAGAACCGGTCTCAGAACCGGTCCAGCTAGAATGTAGAGAACCGGTCCCTAGAACCGGGTCTGGTGAGACCCGAACCGGGTATGCTAGAACCGGTTTTGGGGAGAACCGGTTTCGGGTTTTTTCGACCGGGTCCGAGAGAACCGGTTTTTGTGTGCATCTCTACCTAAAAGAACCCAATCGAGAAACAAAAGGATTCAAAAGCCTGAAAAGTCTACCCAAAAATGGCTTGATCGATTCTACTTTCACACCCAAATCCCGAACACATGACCAAAAAATTCTAGGCCTTGTAAATCTTCGTTTTTGACTTTTGAGACGGATTTCGTCCTATCAAACATAATCGGACTCACTACAATCGAACTTTATGTTTGGCCCAAAACCAATCTTAACTTTGGCCCAATTTGATGAAATACAAAAGAGTCCACTTAATAAATATATAAACGTTTAAATAACACATTTTTCATAACTACTTTTATTCAAATAACTAAAATATTGTTTTCCACCATATATGTAGGTTTACGAATATTGAACTCCACAGTTAGACATGCATAGATACATATTTTCTAAGTTATTATTGCAATTTTGATAATTGAAGCTACGATCAGATAGTCTTTATTCAGTTAACGATGAGTGATTTTTAAATTTGTCTTTAAAATTGAATTTAAACACATACTTTAATTAAGTCAAAACAAGTAATTATTTTATGTATATCACTTCATATAAAAAGAAGAAATTCAATCAACTATATATAAGATAACCATTGTAGATGATTGAGAGGTTGACATCTTATGAACAACCTCAACAACATATGCACGTAAGTTATCTTGGATTATTATGTTATTATGTTCGATTCTTTTATTTGATGATCGTAAACAATCGACTTTTGATCGATACAAGCCAATGATAATGACATGATTCATTGATTGGTAATTTGGATGGTGAAGGATACAAGAAACTAGAATATATTCTAATTCACAAAAGTAAATAAAAAGCATAGCCCACTTAATCCAATTAAATCTAGTTATTTTCATTGATTAGATTCTACAACAATATATATACGTAAAGGACTACGTGAGAAATCAAGTCAATGGCAAGAAGTTTAAAAGGTGAATTCGAACTCTTTATCCCTTTCAATATCATGCCCTTCCATGAATTGCAGTTTACAAGGGAATTGATTTGGTACATCTCTGTATATTTTCTCTGAAAGCATGTTATTCTAAGGTGCATCTACTTCTCATTTAATGGTTGATAACCCACTTCTCACGTTACTTAAAGTTCCCAATGGAACCCAACCACGCGCGCGCGCGCACACACACACACACACACATAGGACGTTTCAATTACAAACCATGTAGTTCTAATAAACCACACAACCCAATCATAACCGTTCATTTAGTCTAATAAATACTTGATTCCATTTTATTTCTAAATTTAACGTTATGATTATAACAAATGAACATTATCACCTTTCACACACACACACACACCCACGCATGCACGCACATAGAGGACACGTTTCAATTGCAAACCAATCAATTACAATCTAGTTAATGAATGATGATAATTGTTCATAACTATTGCTATTATTTTCTAATATAATAGTTTGTTTAGTTTTTTAGAATTACATAGTTTGTAATTGAAACATCCTCTCTCTATATAATGGAATGGTTCAAAGTATGACACGTCTATTTTACAAAAATGCAAAAATTTGTTTTATTATACTAGTCACATGTGACATATATATTGTAGGGTATAGACAAGGTTGTGGATATGATAATAGGACTGTATAGTTCAAAGAATCGCGTGTAAAACACTTTCAAAATACAATAATTCGACCCTAACAACCTTGGGTTTGCGAATTTGGTATTGGAGAAGTCTTGACTTTTCCTCTCATTTCAAAGGCTGTGATTGAGATCTTTATACCTTAGATTATTCTTTTTACATATTTTTAATGAGAGATCAGTGGTTGCATACAAATAAAGGAATAAGTTTAAAGAGTAGTTGTAACTGTATTAGAGTTAAGAGATCAAAGTCTAACTCCATTCGAAACTAAGTTTGGTTGCAAAAGACTCTAAATCTGACTCTACAGTTCAGAGTTCAATGTCAGACTAAGTCAATTTTTCCTAAGTCTAGATAATCAAAAAACTGATCACATGTCTTAACTCAAACTTCAAATCTCTTATTCAAATTATACAGACTTAGGACTTAGTCAAATATTTATGTCTGAATGTCCTGTCTATCCCTATATTCTTGGGCAATTTTAAGATGAATTTAGATATTGGATCATAACATTCAAATCTCCTAATCCACTACCCAAACCTAGTGAAAATTTCATTTAACTAAGTTCAACCCCTTGACCCGTTTTGATGACTATTTAAGGCGATAGGTACAATATTCGTGAGTGTGCATTCCACATGTCCTAACTCACATATATTTGCCTTATCACTTTAATAGATCTTAAGTAAATCACAATTGTATCAAAAAGGATGATGATGCTAAAATCATCAATGACTTTTGAGATATATATATATATATATATATAAATCAATTAAAAATATACGATATTAAGATATTTTGTAAATGACTATCTTCACGAAAATGTATCCAATTTTACCCTTATTCCTATTGTGTGTATCCAACTTCAAAATGTGTTATTGTATGTACTATACTTTCAAAATATGTTATTGTATGTAATATTGTACTTATTTACTGTTGAAATAATAAATGCAATAACATGTTTTTTAAAAGTATAGTACATACAATAACACATTTTTGAAAGTACATTAAATGCGATAACACTTTTTGAAAGTATAGTACATACAATAGCACATTTTGAACTTGGATACACACAATAGAAATAAGAGTAAAGTTAGATACATTTTGATGAAGATAGTCCATTTGTAAATTGTCTTTATATGTATGCATATGTGTGTATCAAGCTTATCTACAAATGTATACATATATGTTCCCTCGATGATGATATTTGCTCAATATCTCGAATATTTATTAGACGTTTATTTGGTGCCTATCAATATTTTCTAGCAAGAAAATTATCGTTTCCTTTAATTCGACAAAAGACTTTGTTGTTTCAGAACCTATCATTTTCAAGATTAATAAAGGAAAAGAAGAAAGTTATTCCTTTTATTGTCAAAATCAATAAAAAGATATTCTTTTGATAATGAATCAATAAAAAGATATTATTTTGAGAATGTCAAAAAAAGTTCTTTAATTTAATATTTAACATTAGTATAGGTAATACTAGTTAATGATCCGTATATTATACGAACATTTGAAACATGTTATTTTAATTTTTAATAAGAATAGACATTTACATGACAATTGTCATTACCATTTAAATACTTATGTAAATTATATGTTATACGACAATTGCCATTATAATTGCTTATTACAATAGATATTTTAGTTATCTAATAGTTGTTAAAAATTGAAAATTTGTTATTCTTTTGTCAAAAGATTTGAATTTCGTGAATGGTTTTAAAACTGGAGGGATTCAGAAATAAAATATGTGTAGTGTTTTGATTCGTAGGATTTTAAATAAAATAAAATATAATTATTTATAAATAATCTACAAAAATAGTTAGATTAAAAAGATGAAGTCTTTAAATTTCAAGAATATTAGCAATTGAGTTTTAAATAAAATAATATTCATTACTTATAAATAATATATAAAAATAATTATGTTAAAAAGATGAAATCTTTAAGTTTCAAGAATATGAAGAATAGAATTGTAATAAAATCTAAACAAATTAATTTATATCTATTTTTATAACTGGAGGGATTCAAAAATAAAATATGTAGTGTTTTTTATTTGTAGAATTTTAAATAAAAAAATTAATTACTTATAAATAATCTATAAAATAGTTAGATTAAAAAGATATAATCTTTAAATTTTAAGAATATCAACAATGGAGTTTTAAATAAAATAAATTTTAATTACTTATAAATAATCTATAAAAATAATTAGGATAAAAAGATAAAATCTTTAAATTTCAAGAATATCAAGAATACAATTGTAATAAAATCTAAACAAATTAATTTATATCTAATTTTAATAACGTAGTTAAATTAAAAAAATATTCAATATTAAACTCATTTTGAAGGTATTGTCATTATAATAGTATAATTTATTAAAAAGAAAAAAGAAAAATTTTATTACATTTTAACTAATATATATTATTATCTTAAAATGATAAGAATGTAAAGTGAAAAATGAGAAACTAATGGATAAAAAGTAATTTAATCAAATAATTATAAGGATAAAAAATGTAAATTATAAAAATAATTATGGTATTAAAATAATAAAAATAATTGATGACATCATCATTTGATAATTTTTTTTTAATTGGCCAATCAAATGGCTTAATTTCATAATCATGACATCAGCAAAAACTTTTCTTTAATATATATATATATATATATATAGATTAGTCTTGACTCTTGATCTCTTATTTTTAATAAAAAGATATATGACTTGATTATTATTTCTTTTTCTGAATTGTATTATCTTTGCAGAATTATATCCCCAAAAAAATATTTTTTATTCATCTTTTTCTTCTTTTTAAGAAAGCGTTTTCTTGCTTAAATTTTTATTTGATTGTGGACTTAAATTTGTTTATATAATAACGGTAATTTTTAAAATTGATTATTTGATTAATTCCAATAAAAAAACTTCTAAAGTTTTAAGCAAGTCGGGCCTTAACAAACTTGAGCGATTAAAGCTCATTCAATAAACAAGCCAAATTCGAGCTCCAAAGAATGACCTCGTTTAAGCTCGTAAGCTAAACAAGCTCAATATTTGATATTATATATGTTTTATTTGGTTAATTTTCAATATTTATATATATCATTTAAAAAATATATATCAAAATAATATTTGAGCCTAAACAAGCCGATTTCAAACTTTATAAATCTTAAACGAGCCGAGCTCGAGACCAACATCACGAGCTCTAAACGAGCCGAGCTCGAGCTTAAAAACGCCTAAACTAGTCCAGCTCAATAAGTGACTAGCTCGGCTCTAGTCATTTACATCCCTAATCCTTCATGTATTTCTTTGTTCCTTAATATATTTTGCGTCTAAAAATTGTTATAAAAGTTATACATTTAAAAAGAAATTAATCAAAACAGATAAAAATAAAGCATAATTATTAACTATATTCTAACAATTCCTATTTGAGCATAAAGCCATAAAGGTCGTGGTCAACTAAAAAGAGGTCGATACCATTTTCCGAAAAATGCGAAAAATGCTTCAAAAAATCGTTACTTATTTATTAATTTAATTGGTGGTGTTGAATATGCAAGAGAGATGGATGGTCACCTTTTAAAGTTGAATTTTGTTGACCAATTCGAATCTAAATTAAATTTTAAAAATTGATATAACTTTAGATCCATAAAGGTGAATGTGACACAAGAGGAGAAATGATAGAACAAAATAGGATTATCTCATATTCAACATGTATTAATATAAAGGCTACGTTTCCTAAACTATCTAATAGTTGATAAACTAGGTGTTGATTTATAAGTTAATTAGTAGATAATAAACAAGTTTATGAATAAATTCTAATTTGATAAAAACCAACTTATGAGTAGATAAAATGATCAAAAAATATATTTTTGAATTTAATAATTAACATTAATAAGAGTATAAATGAAAAAAGCTATAAAAAACTTCCAAGAAAACTACTCCAAATAGCATTTCAATAAGCTAACCTATGGTACATGTTTACATGAACCAATATGTTTGTTTCTTTAGAGCATCTCCAACAACTAAACTAATTTTTTTTTTTTTTTTTTTGAAGATTTATAATATATTCTTGTTCCAACACTTATGCTAAACCATATGCTAAAGTAGAAAAAACAATAAAGAAGGCTGGAAATCTCCAAATTTGGAGCAATTTCTAAATATCCATATTAAGCATATAGGATAATATTTAATTTTTTCTAACCAACATGAGACATTGAAACTAAGTGTTAAAGAAAGAAAAATAATATTTTGATAAGATAGAGAAACTATAGAAGTATTATTAATATGAAAAAGTTAATTTTATTTGTATTAGAGAAACACTTAGAAATGTTTTAAATAATAGATATGCTAAAATAGAGTATCCATTACCAAAGGAGTGTTAACCTAGTGGTAAAGTTTGGGCACTACATAGTGGTGAACTCGAGTTCGAGCCTTGAGGGACGCATTCTGGAGGTACGGGGGCTTCGACCCCGGGCTGCATGCTTTAGCAATCGGGCTTCGGCCCAAAAATTGCCGATGATTAGTCTGGGCCCAATGTGGTCTGGGATACCTCTTCCAAAAAATAGAGTATCCATTGAAGCTGAATGTAACTTTTTATAGAAAGTTTAGCTTTTAATACCATATTTTAGAAAATTTATAGTATAGTTGTTAAAGATGTTTTAACTTCTCTAGAATTTAAGAGAAGGTATCGTACACCGATGTTTTTAAACACAAAAAGTTTTAAAAAAGAATTTATCTGAATGTATAAAACAAGAGATTACTTCTTCAAAATATATCCAACTATTCCTAATATACTATTGTGTGTATCAACCTAAAAAAATTCATTTTGTATATATCAAACTTTATTTTTAAGTCTATTATGTGTATTTTTGATACACAAAATAGTATTTTGTAGGATGGTTGGATACACATAATAGACTCAAAAATAAAGTTCGATATATACAAAAGGAATTTTTTTTAGGTTGATACACACAATAGTATATTGGAGATAGTTGGATACATTTTGAAGAAATAATCCCTAAAACAAATATACATTATTGTTTATAAATAAGTTCTAAAAAAATACAATAATTAAAAGATAGATTTAAATGATGAAAATGACATATGTAAAATCAATATAAATGACGCTCGATAAACACAGACGACAAATAACTTTAGGTTGATTTTTTTAGATGTTATAAAATAATAATGAAATACCATTTCTAATTTCTATTGATATGCATTTTCTTTTATAAAACGCAAACTACGAATGAAAATGTTACCAAATGATACCTTTACTTTTCTTTTGTCCGTGTCGTGTACTCTAACACAAACGTGATTAATTTAGATTGACATTTGCACATCACTATGAAGTTGATACACAAGTATATAAAGAAAGGTTTAAATAAGATTGATAAATTTTAAGAAAACGTGAAAACGATTTTTAACCATTCATCCGGTCAATAAATACGGTTTTGACCAGGTCACCCTCCTTTAATCATCTCCATCCTCAATGAATCGCGTCTATCCCCCGTGATCGCATCCACCGTAACCGAAAATCTGTAGCTGAGAGTCGTCCTCACGTTTTCCTATATTGACATTATTCTCGTATGAACCCACTTCTCTTTCTACACACACACGCGCCCGTGCGCGGGGATGAGTTATTATGCAACCTTCATCTAAATCATTCATTTTAGCTAAGTTATTATGATTGATTACTCAATTAATCAATGATTAGTAATTTCATTAAATGTATATTATAACATGAAATGCATATTGTTTCATGAAAGTATCACTTTCATGCGATACATCGCATAAATCATTTTGTGCATCGACATATGTTGCTGAAATTCGATAAAATCATGTAAATGCATCTAGAGAATCGATGAGAATATATATGAATGAGCTAAATGAATAGTTTAGATGAAGGTTGTACGGGTTGTAAGTTGTAACCTTTTAGTGGGTTGTATAATAACCATGGCCTACATACACATATAAGAGAGAGAGAGAGAGGGAGAGAAAGAGAAAAGTTCAAATATGAACTCAATTTTAGTTGTAAACCCCCAAGGTGTTGCTAATTTTTCCAACAACTTTACACATGCTCTTTCAAACAACACATGTTTATATATTTATATGAATTTTATTAGTTTGTATCTAACAAGAAACCTTGGAAATTGTTAGATTGAGATGATGTAATGGAATCTAATGAATGCAATTAAAATATAGTTAACTATATTTTAATAAAGTGGTAACATATAATCAAAGTCGGAGTGAAATAAATTAACTAAAACAATACTTATTTTGATGCTTACAAAAAGACATCTGATTTAGTATATTTTTCAAGAAATAGCTTTTGCTTATATGTCACAGAAGTGTTCAATTTTCTCCCTTAAATTGCATCAAAATTGTTAGGAATTATGTGCAGAGTTGACAAACCAAGTAATTACACATCCAATGTTACAAGACACTTGAGGGTCACACATGTGAGGACCTATAAATCGAATAAGTTAAATGAAACCCAGAAATGAAGAGTTAGGATTTATAATAGTGAATTATAAATCAATTGGGTAATTTCAGTCAGAAATCCCAAAGTTAGAGGGTTATTAATTAATTAGATACATTATATATTTATTTGATAAAATAAATATATAATAGTTAATTAATAAGTAATATATATATATATATATATTAGATAAATATATATATATATATATAGGATTATCATAAGCAAATTCTTTTCCAGTAATTAAAAAGGAAAAGGATTTGAGATAATTACTATATGGAAACTGAATCATATTCAAACTGTGTTTTTCCTTCCATATAAATATGGCTTATGGGTTAAGGAAAAAGTTAAGCTTTTCAGCCAACTAAAATCAGTTTCAGTTTTTCTCTCCCTCTCTCTCTCCAGCCGGCGCCGCCACCCCCCCCCCCCTTTTGGATTCCAGTTTCGGTTTTTCGGAGTTCGGGTTTTCATTCGGTTCAGCTAGAGGAACATTCGTTGGTCGATCACCGGTGGACTAAATCTCAAGCAATCCAGGTAAACCATCGAAACCGTATCAGAATTAATTGGTTAAAGATCTGTAAGCTTTTAGGGTTTTTGCTTAATCGCTTCCGCATTAAAATCAAACCAGTGTGTGTTTGATAGCATAGGGTTTTATCAGTTCAGATATTAAACCTATGGGATTTATCGAACCAGTGAGGATTCGAAGATCCACGATGATCCTCGAGTCAGCTTGATCCGAGGGATCTCACAAAAACCCAACAGTGGTATCAGAGCCACAGGTTCTAATCGTTAATTTTATTTATCGTTATATGATCCGTTAAAATCGTTTCTTGTATCGAAAGTTTTTAATGTTTGTTGATAAAATTTGATTAAAACTTGATTATGATTCGTTAAAAATTTGAAAATCACCAAACCGAAACCACCGCTGCGTCACCAGCGTGGTGATCGCAGCTGGCCACAAACCGCACACAGCAGTGGCAGTGGTGGTAACCGTAGGGTACCATTCGGCTACGGCCGAGTTCCATCACAAACCGAGACCGGTTTAGAAACCCACCGTCCTTTGACCGACCACACCGCATATTGACGGTGGCGGCGTCGGTGTTCGCCAGTCACAGCCATGAAGGCCGGCGGTGGCGGACAATCAAAATCACCGCTGGACAGCGGTGGTGGTGAGTTTTGTTCGCCGGAAGCCGCAAACGGCACTAACCGCACCCCGAGCGATGGTGGTAGCGGCGAATGATGGTGTGCCGTGTACGGCGGCGGCAAACCAAGTCGAGACCGAACCACCAATTGGTGGTGGCCAAGCGGCGATGGTGGCCGAGGGTGGAGCGCCACTCAACTGTGGCCGAGATCCCGCCGCCAATCAGCGGTGGACAAACCGCAACCACCAGAGGCCGCAATCGCGGTGGTGGATGGCGGCACAGACACCGGCCGCGCCGTGCATAAACGGTGGCGGCGGTTGTTCAATCGATCACCGGTCGCACCTCGCATAGCGGTGGCGGCGGCTATTGCTATTACCGGCCGCACCACAGCGATTAGTGGTGGCGGCGACGGTTATATGATGGACGGTGGCGATGTTTGTTCGATTCACCGGAAGCCACGAGCACAGGCCGCACCACAATGGTGGTTGCGGCGGCGGTGATCGATTGGTGAAGTTGGCTCGGTGGTAGTGGTGTTTTTGTTTACGATCGCCGGTGACGGTAATTGAACGACAATGTGGGATCGATGATGGCGATGTCGTTTTTCGTTTGTTCGCCATATAGTAACGATCACCACAACCACGCCACAACGAGTGGTGATGGTGGCCGACGGTTCCGAACACCGACCGCACCATGCGTAAGGGTTGTAGCGTCGGTCGCGTTCAAAGGTCACGGCGGCAGCGGTAGCAGCTTTGCGACACTGTCGTTGCTCGAACCGGGTGATAGCGGTAATCAATCGCCACCTGTGGGTGGTGATTGACTATGGTGGCGATAGCCGCACCACCGGTGGAGTGGTGGCGGCATTCTACGAGCCTTGCGGTGCGAACGTTGTCTTCGCAACACGAACATGACTACGAATCAAGCTAGGGTTTTTCGGTCGTTTTGGGCCTAATCGTTTCCGGGCCCAAAAACCCAAAACCTTGGGCTAATTTTTGGCCCAAGAGGGTTATTTGTTTTTAGACTTTTTACCCGAATTTATTCAGTTATACAAACAATTGTTAATATGTTTTAATCCTTGTGTCATGTTTGACCACGACACAGTTTACGGGCCAGTGTTTTGATATTTTAAACCAGTTGGTTCGGAATATCCGTTTTGAAATATATAAGATAAATATTTTATTTTTCGTTTTATAAAATAAATTTATCTTTTATAAACCAATATTGGTTTATAAAACAACTTGTTTTATAAATCAGTTATAACCAAGCTTTGCAGTATATGAAACGAGACAATTTTAACGGATCTAGAGCTGATTTACGCTTATTATAAATATATTGCTTGTTTTGTGCTTTATATTAAATACATGGTCATTTAAGTTGCATACATACCTATTATAGATTTTGCCAACTTAGACCCTTGATGAATTTCCGGGGAGGCCTGCGTGCCATTTACAACCCCTTTATGTAATAATGACCTTAGATAGATGTTTTTCTCATTCTTTCGGGATGGCGAGACCAGTGGGAGCTGCTGGAGTTCTTCCCCTTTCCGGAGTCATGACGAAGATGGCGAGGCCAGTGAGAGCTACGCAATTTTGAAGTTTTCCAGTTAATTAGGTCATTATTGGTCCCTAGGAAATAAACGTTGGCAAAAACTATAATTGATGCTTGTGTGGTTAATTATTATTTAACTGCATAATTGTTTATTTGTGATATCTTGCATGATAGTAGTTTTAAATAGAAATGTTATTTTAAAACTAGGTTATATCACAAAAGTATATAGGTTTTTGTATTACCAGTTTTTCAAACTTTTCAAAAACGGTAGATTTTATTTTAAAACCTATAAATGATTGTTTTATAGAAAAGGCAAGTTGACAGAAACAGTTAATTTTAATCAACTAGGTGTGCTATTAAAACAGTTAGTTTTATTTAGCAAGTGATTTTAAAACATTTAGTTTTAAAATAACATGTATGTTTAAAACAGTCAGTTTAAAACATCAGTAGCCTTTATGACAATCAGTTTTTCCAAGATCATATTTTTGACAAAAATCCTGGAAATAAAAGTTTTTTCAAAACCCCGAAAATCATAGATCAGTAATGCAACCCATCTAGGGGCACCTTCGGCGTAAAGTACACAGGCGTTGTAAGTGATCACACATTCAACGTCCGTGTTCAAACTGAAGCTGGAGGGGTTACATAACTCTGCGAATTATCTCCGGGTGGTACCGACCAGAGTATAGTGATCAGGACCCAAAATGGTGAGATCTATTTTGGTACTATTAAGTTCACCGGGAGATACCGGGCCAAAATGCACTTAGAGGGACTGAAACATG
>CM058043.1:18378276-18500189 GCA_030169165.1 Centaurea solstitialis
TTTTTAATACTTTTTATAAGGTTGACAATATAAAGTTGTGAAAAAGTCAATGTTAACCAAAAATTGATGTTCTTAAACATTTAGAATTATTTTAATTTGTAGCGTTTTTTATATATTTGTTGTATAATTGTTATATATGTTATACTTTAGTACTACTTTTATATTATATGTGGCATTTTTTATAATTTCAGGTAACTGTGACCGCCTTATTTCGGTTTAGGAC
The DNA here is from genome assembly GCA_030169165.1 of Centaurea solstitialis. Taxonomy (NCBI): domain Eukaryota; kingdom Viridiplantae; phylum Streptophyta; class Magnoliopsida; order Asterales; family Asteraceae; genus Centaurea; species Centaurea solstitialis. Next base: position 18,378,500 of record CM058043.1, read on the forward strand.
GGACAGTTCAACCTACGATTCGGTTACGAATCAGATAATCAAATCCGCCTCAAATGGTTCGGTTCATATATTTCTTACTAATCCAACCGAACAAAACGTGAACACCCTTATCCGAACATACTTTTAGAAAGAATTTATTAAGAATAATAATGAGTATTGAGTATTAACTTATCACTGGGATTGAATAAAAAATTAATTTACATTTCTATGCATCAATCTTCAATGAATTTTCTGAAGTTAAGTTTTTTTTGAGAATCATATAGAAAATCTTTGAAACAAAATATAAAACAAAAGTTCATTTTCTTTATTTTAGATAATTGGTTGACAACACTCTAAGAAATTCTAGAATACCTGCATGGTTCTAGGCTTTTGTTCTTTTGTTGCTACCGCAACTTATGGCCCCACACAAAACATCTGATGAGGGAGGGAGGGAGGGAGGGAGGGAGGGAGGGAGGGAGAGAGAGAGAGAGAGAGAGAGAGAGAGAGAGAGAGAGAGGGAATAAAAAATGCTAAATTCAAGCTTAAAAGAATTTAATTCGATCAACGATCTTTATCATGATCTATCTTGCACGTTAAGTCGTTTATGTTTAACAGTCGTGCCCCACACAGTATCTCAGTTGACATTAGCCACAGTTTATGTCACAGGCCAAGTCGCCCATCTATCTACCATGAGCCTCTCAACCATACAGGGGCTTAAAGGACCTTTGCGGCGACTAAGGTCGTGGTCCCAGTCAACCATCTTTCTATCTTGAGCCTCTTGGTCGGTGCAATGCTCCAATGGTTACATAACTTTGAACGTGGCCTAACCCACATGGACCCCCTAATGCCCAAAAATTGTCGTTTTTGGCTTTTCGGTACCATTTCGACCCCATTGCATGCCAAAGTTATTAAGTACATTCAAACTCTATCATATCATCATGTTACATAGAAAACTATTTTGACTAACCTGATAGTTGCATGCTATTTAAATACATGTATTATACCACTACTCAATTTAACTCACTTATTTTCACCCATAGATGCAGACCCTATATATAACAACCCCAGGACCGCTTCTACAAACCCCTCGGTAAAAGCTACCCCTTTTTTGCTACTGATATTTTACTTTTATGAACTACACACATGTTAATACCAACAAAAATTACCTTTAGATTTACCTAGACAGTAACGATAAGCTTTAAAAACTAACAGACAATATAATGAATGATATTTACCAACGTATTAGTGACAAAATATGTTAAAAGTTATTTTGTTTCAAATTTCCGTCAATGTCTATTGTATAAGGCCATCCGCGGCCGACCTGTATGTGGCCAGTACCAACCTCGGTACCGGCGGTAACACCGCCGTGAGGCAGCGGTACGGGACTGGTAGACAAGGGGGGCCGGTACCCGCGTACCGATCAAACAAATACAAAACACACACACACACACACATATATACATACAGTCTATATATATATAAAGATTATATTTTATTATTTAAATAAAATAGGTGGTATGACTTGTACGGCTGTGGATGAAATGGTATGGTAGTGGTAAGGTGGTGGTAAAGCTGATGTGGCGCTGAGGTGGCAGCCTGTACATGTGGTATGACCTGTACGGTTGTGGATGGCCTAACATGCTATGAAATCCTTCATTTTGATATCATGTGTATTTGATATCTCAAACATTATACTAAAGTACATTAAACTAAAGCACGTCACATTTCTCATACAATTTGTGCCGTTGTTTAAGTCTATTTAGGCTATGTTTGGTAAACTAGCTGGTAAGCTTGCTGTTGATTAATAAGCTAGCTAGTAGCTGATAAGCTAGCTTATTAACAAATTATGTTTGGAAAAAACTAGCTTATGAGTATGTAAAATGACCAAAAGAATATTTTTGAACTTAATAGTTAATATTAGTAAGGGTATAATTGGAAAAAAGCTACAAAAAACTACTTAAAGTAACGTTTCAAAAAGCTAGCTTATGGTTCATGTCTGGATGAAATAGCTTATTTTTGCCAAACACAACCTTAATTTATCATTTTACTTTTTCTTTTCAATTAATTGTTAAGACCTAATAAAAATTTTGGGACATAAGATTTTTGTTGAACCGTGACTTCTTAATTCGTTATTGACTCTTTATAAATCGAATTTAGAGAAATGTACACTTATAATACAATCTTGTAACATTCAAAACTAAAACTCCTCACGAAACCCATCCGATGATTGATGAAATAAGAAATGCAACAACCACCGTGTATCCGTAATTTCGCAATTTCCCAGCCGCTGCCGATGCCGGTGTCTTTCGTGGCTTCTCGTGCTTCCCGAGATCGATCATGATCTCGAATTCGCAACTCGCCTTTCCCGTCTTTGGCTGGATTTTTGTAATAACCGATAAATTATGAAAATCACATGCTCCTTTCTGTTGGTTGAATGTTTGAAAATACTTGTTAAACGCATACGATGCATTACTCCGAGCATCTAATCCGTTACACGATGACCCGTAACCTAAACTCGTACAGTCAGCATGTGAACAAGCGTAGTTGATACTGTCTACCAAATTGGGGTCCGTTTCACTTGCCCCTGGTGCTAGCACGCACCACTGTTTTTCAAAGTACCGGACCCCTTTAGCTGGAACCAGGGTCCGGTTCTTGCCCATGTCAAGTCTGTACTTGACAGTACCATCATAATTAAAAATCCCCCAATGTCGTTCAAAATTCCCGGGGTCCACGCTTTTCGCGTCCTCGTCAATCAATCCGAACACGTAAACGTCCGGCGGGGTCTTCCGCTTCGGCGTCCCTTGCCCTTGGACGATCCGGCTCATCAAGCCCTGATTAAACTTCCGAGCGTATTGTAGGTTCGCGTTCGAGTCCCCATCCGTCGGCCACCCGATCTCGCCGACGATTATCGGCATCGACGAAAACCCGTTTTTCTCGAGGGCCCACACAAGGGTATCGTAATTGGCGTCGAACACGTTCGTGTACGAGACCGACCCATCTACGACCGGGTCGTTGGTTCCGGCAAAAAACGCGAAATCGATCGGGAAATGCGAGTCCGCGTAGAGGCTGAGGAAAGGGTAGATGTTGATGGTGATCGGGGCCGCGTTATCGCTTAGGAATTGGACGATCGAGATCATGAGATCGTGGATATCGGCCCGGAAATTTCCCTCCGACGGGACACCGGAGGACGAGCTCTCGTAAACGTCGGCATTTAGCGGGACCGTGACTTTGACTTGCCGGCCTAGACCGGCTTTGATTAAAGCGGCTTGAATGTTTTGAACCGCCGGGAGAGTAACGTTTGTGAACATATTTTTGTATGTCTTCAAAAATGGTTCATTCCCAACCGCTACGTACCTAAAAAAACCCAAAGAGTTACATTGTTTTTTTGGTAAAAAATGTGCTACGATTTGTTTAAAAACCAAAAAAATTAAACTACCACATTTTTTATTGAAAATAGAATAAATATAATTACAATAATCAAACGAATCAAAAAATGAGTATTTTATTTTCTTCAAAAAGGGTTCATGTCTTTATTTTAAAGTATGTTAACTTTACGTATTTGCTCATTTATCAAAAAAAGGATCTTCATCTATGAAGTTTATTTTACGGACTTGGTGCTTACATTTGTTAAAAAAAGCTTTGTTAATATATGCTCTTGGTAAAAAGATAAAATGTAAAGTTTATCTCTCGTTATCATATTTTCAATCTATATAACTCTGATATGTTTTCATTATTTATCTCTCGTTATCATATTTTCAATCTCTTTCGTGTTATTATTTGAATCTACCCCATATACATGTATGTAAGAGAAATGTTTAAATTAAAACACCAAAAATGTTGAAAATCTATAACAATATAAATGTCAAATCATAGAGGATCGAGTGAAATAAATTTCCTTTATAATTTGTTTGACTTTAATTTTAAATTAAAAAGTAGGCTCAGCAATCTACTTTAGGCATAAGAAGAAAGAAAATTAAAAAATTGATTGAGCATGGATCAAACCCGAGATCCAAGTAATTTTGCAGAGTTGTTTTCACGGGTTCGAATTTTTTAGTGTTTCCATTTAAACCTCCTTGTGTTTGTATATTTTTTAGATCACATACATTAAACGAATAATTGATAGTTATCCAACAAAGAATATATACTAACCTTATATCGACTCCACGTGAAACATATGCTGAAACATTTTTCGTCACCCAATCTTCAGCAACCCTGACACCGCTTGCTAACGGAGCCAAAAAATCATTGGGAATCCCAAGCATAACCTGAACTCCCGAATTTTTAAGTGCATCCAACACCCAAGGCTCGGCTTCAAATAGTTTAACCTTATTAAACCCATTATCCTTCAGTAACTTCACAACGATATTGGGTGGTAGAGGGTGCGTTGCACGCGTACCCCAGTTCACCCCGAGCCCTCGAACAGACAAAAAGTTGATATTTAATAAGAAAATAATCACTAAACCACACAAAAATGATGACTTGTAGGATTCCATTTTTGTGGGAAAGAAATGTTACAAAGGTTTAGGGGTGAACAACATCGTAGATATAAGGTTGGAGCAACTTTGTGTAAAGGCAAGGCATTGCACAAAAAGTGAAAAAGGGATTGGATGCCATTTGGGGGTTCCCAAATGAATCAATTTTGAGTTAACTTGTTCTAGAGATTATTTGTTTGAGGTAATTTGGAATAACCCTTGGTTGGATTCTTTTCCACAATAAATACAAATAAATCGTATATTTTTTGAAGTACAAATAAACAATACTTTATACATTATTTTAGATGGTTTGTTTGAGATATACATGTATTATAATATAATTTTTGTTGTTGTTGATATGATTTTATACACTAGCTAACATCTTATTGTTAAATTATAGTAGGAAATTTTTTTTAGCAGAAAATTTTGAAAGCTGGATGTGACCAATACAACGTGATGAAGAAAAAGGAAAGATGTTAGTTATCCTCTCTTTTTTTTTCCTTAACTTTTTTTGTTTACATGTTTAAATTAAAAATATAACATGTTTTTTTTTTTATTTTAATACAAAATTAAAATAATAAAAATGATTAGGATGTCCCTAGCTCAATTCAAGATATAATAAAAAAGTTTACCGTTTTAACGTATTAAAATTGTTTTGAATTAACAAACTTGAGAGACCAAAATATTCAATTTTTTAAGTTCAGGAACAATATTTATTAAAATTTAATATTCTTTGAAATTTACATATATTAAGGACAAAATAAAACTTTACTATGTGTTTATTTTAACTTATACATTAAAAGGCAAAAAGATAAAAAGACCAAAAATACCATGTAAAAGAAAATTCAATATGTTGATTCTATGAATACTCGTGTTAGTTTCTTCTAAAACTTGTTGATTCAGCGAATACCAAGCTTTAGGCTTCAAATCTGAAGTCAACAAGAACTCAAAATTTGTGAGAAAATCGAAAGTTTTCAGATTCAATGAGTAACCATTCGAATTACAAGGCATGTAGCTTAATAAAAGAACCAAAACAAGTCGAGCCTGATAAAAGCAACGGGACAAACAGAACGGGCTCAAAATAAAACCCAGAAGTACAAAAAACACGAAAACGTCCAAAAAGTGAGTTAAACAGCGTTTTAGGGGTTCAAAGTTCGTTAGGAACCGTAGGTCGCTAACCACGGTGTGCTCTCTGTCTTAAGCTTCAATTTGATAGGTGGAACGTCCGAAACAGACACCCATAGCAAAAGATATGTTCTTTCAAAGACGGCGTTGTCTGCTTCCCGATCATGGGCCTCTACAAACTTCAAGTCCCTTTCCTTAACGTCTCGGCCCATATGACAACACCACCTTGACATTTTACTTCATGAATGAGATTGATGGAATTTTTTTTAAAAGGATGTCTCTAGAATCTAAAAGAATTGCAAAGCATAATAACAAAAAAAAATGTAAGACAAATAGAGAAATTAGTTGTAAACACCAACCTACATGGACGAAAATAGTAGTAACTCTAAACTTTATAATGTAATATCTTGGCAAACTAAGGGGGCGCTTGGTTAGGGGTATTACAGGGCAAAGAATGGGAATGATATTGAAAACTGTTGCTTGGTCTGATATTATATAATGGAATCATTCCTGCAGATCCATTAATTTTCATTCCTGACCAAATTGAGGGGAATGAAAGTTGTATTTCTACTTATTAGTTCTTTTTTTCATACGTCATTCCATCTTTTGATGTTAAATGGAACATCTTTTGTATTTCGAAAGTGGAGGAAAATATTTTTGTAATATGAAACAATTTTTCATTGATTATAGTGGGTTAACCAAGCAACATCAATAAAATACTCATTTTCATTCCCATTCTCCTGCATTCATAATTTCATTTTCATTCCCATTCCATAATATGAACCAAGCTGCCCCTAAGACTTTCATTCACCACAAATGATTGTTTCGCCCTTATACTTTTAAAATTACAATTTTGAACGAGATTGACTTTATCAAATTTAAGTCGTTAACTTAGGTGCATTTTCATTTTTTTTACCAATTTATTTTGAATTTCTAGAGTAAACTACATGATTTTGTCTGCATAGTCTTACAATTCACTTCGATATTGGTCGTAAAAACTAACCCCGTTATATTTTTATTATTATTTTACGTCATTAATATAAGGTATTTCTGTCTTTTATACTTTATTTAATTTTCTATTTAAAGTTAATTGATAATATATGTAACTAGGGGCGTAAACGAGTCGAGCTGAGTTCGAGCTCGACAGGGGTCGAGCTCGGCTCGAGACTTTATGTCAAGCTCGACGAGCTTTCATACTTCAAGCTCGTGCTCGACTCGTAAAAGATAGATTATAGCTCGAGCTCGGCTCGAAAAGCTCGAAAGATACATATATAGGTTATTTTGATATATGTCCCTAGCTTGTATACATAATATATATAATAATATAAAATATATATATATATACTATACAAGGCTTGAAAAGCTCGAAAAGAACTCGAGCCGAACTCTTAAAAGCTCGAGCTCGGCTCGACGGCTCGTTAAATATTTGAACTCGTTTTTTAGGTTCGAGCTTGTACTTGAACTCGATAAAGTTAGAACTCAAGCTTGAAAGTTACTCGATAAAAGTTCGACTCGTTTACACCCCTACATATAACACTTCATTGAGGGTATTTGTAGAGAATGTTAAAGAAAAAGGTTAAAAGTAGTGCAACTTATATGGTATATAGGGACGAAAAATGCTAAATAGAAAAACGCAAAGGCTTATAAATAGAAGATTTGGTCAAGATAATTCAAATGTTACATAAATGGATTAGAGAGTCGCTTTCCCCATTGGCTCATTGCGATTTGCGACTCTCGAATAAAAACAAGCAACTCTCGGTAAATGTTTATCTCTTTTGCTCCGTTTATATAAATGCAAAAACGATCCTAAAAAATGAGAATCGGTGTAGTTTTATTTTTCATATATTCTATACTTGTTATACTACATACAATATCTATTTAGATAAATGTAACAATAAGGTATTGTGCAAATGTTTGATTTCGGAAACCCTAACAGATTCACAATCAATACCATAATGTGGCGAACTTCTGACCCACTTAGCTATGGTAAGATGGTAGTAACTGATGCATGATTTGCATAACAAGTTCAATCTCATCAATTTTGGAGTCACAATCAGCCAGAGAGGAGGGGATTTCTACCAATTATTACTTTCAACTGAAACCCAAGACCATTATTAGTCGGTATAAAACATTCTTTGTTGTTTCTAGTGACCCATATCACTCCCATCTGCGGTAAAACCTAGGGGAGACAATTCTCGATACAACATAAAAATAAACGGGTTTTATTTGAAAATATATGACTCGTCAAAACTTTTAACATCTGAACCGCCAACCCATCTATGACCCACGAACATGTATATGGAAGGTTGTTGACGGAATTAAAACCTGAATATCATTACCCATTTATGACCTGCCAAACTCTTTTATATATGGAAGGTTGTTGACGGAAGTAAAAACCTTCTTCGAAGATTATTTTCCTTGTAGTGGTAATACTCTCGGTTCTTGCTATATCTCTTACCGGGTAAGATTCTATGTCGTTACCATACTCATCCGCTACGGTAAGTGATATTGGGTTTTCATACTCACCCGGTGTGGTGAGTGACATCATGTAAACACGTGCTCAATAAAAGTTTAGAAAACAACACCCAAGTTAGATTCCGGTAATGATATTGAAATTGTGATCTAAAATCAAACTCGTATCAAACGCGTATCAAAAAGTATTTAGGACTACATTTACTACATTTAATCCCCAAATGGGGATTTTAGATCTACGACTTCTATAAACATATTATCGCTACTACCTCGTTGGTTTAAATCTCAAGAGGTAGTTCGTCGCTACTTTGGCGGCGTTTTTTGACCCTCTTTTCTTTTGTAGCACCTTGAGCGCAATCTTGGCGGCCTCGTCGTTCGTCAGGACGTTTCAAAGCCCGTCCGTCGCGATTACCATGCACTCGTCAGAAGTTGTACGATGGAATGCTTTCACCTCTAGAGATGGGATAACCCACGGTCTCATATACGCGTCACCTACAAATAAAATAATTAATAGGTTTGATTTTATTTTTCATATTATATGCTTGTTATAAATACAAACCATATCCTAGAAAACACAATCTATAAAATCAATTATATATAGGGAGTTATAAATACAGCCATCTATATAAAAATTAAATTTCTTGAATGTTTGTTGATGTTCTCAAGTATTTTAAGGTTCTTGGTGCTAATATTGATGATGTCGTTCATAGTGTTATTGGACCCTTCTTATAAAAGGAACAAACTAATACAAGAAATAGAAGAAATGGTAGGACAAAACTGCCCCTCCTATTAAGGGGCACGTGTTCTAAAATACTCAAGATATGAGGGGCAGTTTTGTCCTTCTACCATTTCTTCTATTTTGTGTATTAATTTGTTCCTTTTAAATAAAGGGTCCAATAACACTATGAACGACATCATCAATATTAACACCAAGAACCCTAAAATACTCAAGAATATCAACAAGCGTTCAAGAAATTTAATCTTTATATAGATGGTTGTATTTATAACTCCCTATATATAATTGATTTTATAGAGTTTGTTTTCAAGGATATGGTTTGTATTTATAACAAGCATATAATATGAAAAATAAAATTACACCTATTAAGTATTTTATTTGTAGGTGAGGCATATATGAGACTGCTGGTTATCCCATCTCCAGAGGTGAAAGCATTCCATCGTACAACTTCTGACGAGTGCATGGTAATCGCGACGGACGGGCTTTGGGACGTCTTGACAAACGACGAGGCAGCTAAGATTGCACTCAAGGTGCTACAAAAGAAAAGAGGGTCAAAAAACGCCGCCCAAGTAGCGACGAACTACCTCTTGAGATTTGCAACCCAACAGCGATAATATGTTTATAGTAGTCGTAGATCTAGAAATGAAGGGAAGGGCTTGGTGTTTGTGATTACATCGACTATCCTATGGTAAGATGGTGGTAACTGACGCATGATTTGTATAACAAGTTCAATCTCATCAATTTTGGAGTCACAATCAGCTAGAGCATCTGCCAAAATTTTTTGGGTTACGGTAGAAATCAGTAATGAAGGAGGTGCCTTTTTTAGTATTACGAAACTGCTCTTGAAGCGGAGCCATACGAGACATTTTATTATTGAGAAAAACTCATCAAGCTTATCCCAAATATCTTTGGCATTACAATTATCAGTAAATATTATTTGCAAAACATTAGCATCACAAATCGAGTAAAACCAGGATTTTATGCGGGAGTCAATGGCTTCCCAATCCTCATCATCATCACTCGCAGGTTTGGATTTCCCAGTTATGTGACCATGGACTTTAGCACCCTTACACATGTCAAAAAATATGTGACGCCAAAGTTTTTATTTGGACCCATCAGTGGAAAACTTAAAGCTAAGCTGGGAGTACACGTTGGTGAGGGCAAACACAAGTTGGCTAGCGCTAGGGGCAGTGAGGGAATTTGAGGGCGACGAAGAGGTCATGATAAAAGTAAAGGGAAAACAAAAAATAAACAACTAATAAAAGTAAGAAACAAGTAGACGAAAAGCTTAACCGCGGGTAGAGAGATAGTAATGTACCGAACAAGCGCCTCACACGAAAACAACAATGAGTTCGTTGAATCAGACAGTGGTCGCGATGCGAGCGTCGTATTCGCGACGCGAGCTTGTAACTTTTTTTCGCAGCGCGGGCGCGGTCTTCGCGACGCAAGTAGTGGTGCAGCGGGAGGGACGGCGCGAAGCAGAAACGATCAGTGGGAGGTACGATAGCGACGACGCTAGGGTTTGTAGGCGCTAGGGTTTTCAGCGGCGGCAAGAGGAATTGCTGGCGGAAAGAAGAGACGACGATGGTGGTAGGGTGTGGCTAGAACGGCAACAGAGGTCTACCACCACGAAGGTTTTGCGACGAGGTCGACGATGGTTTTGCAGCAGCAAGGACCACCACGAACAGCAGTAGTGTGCGATGGTTTCGCAAGCGGTTGGCAGTAAGGTCTACCAAAACCGGCGACGGTGCAAGCAGTTCACGGCGGTGGGAGTCGACTGACCAACAATGGTTGACCGACGGGGGGATGAGGTTTCGGCGGTTGGAAGAAAAAAAAGAAAATTTGGGTTTTCTTGGGTGGCTCTATACCATGTGAGAATATGTGGAAAACCCTTGATTAGGGTTGCGGGTATTGACAACAATATATAGACAAGAAAGTTACAAAGGGGTCCCTATACTATACAAATATTTAACATTCAGACATTTTAAACAACAAACGGCACCTAAGTTCAATTGCAAGAATCCATGTAAGGTAGATAAAATCCGAGTCTGATATACACACTTTCAACTAGACAATAGTCCACTGATTTTTCACTTTGCTTTAAAAATGGTCAGCCGTTACTAAACTCTGTTGTTAAGTTTCTCGGTTAGTGATAGGGGAATTTTTGTCCATTTACATTTCTTAATAATTAACTAGGCTAGGCCCATTAAATAGATTTCATATACCCTGCTATTTTTTTGTTCAATCATAATACGGACGCTCTTCCTAAGTCAATCATAAACCCTTTTTTATACCCAGGGGCCGTTCCTGGGGGAGGGCGGGCTGGGCGTACGCCTAGGGCCCAAAGATAATAGGGGCCAAAATTATTTATAACATTGTACTAGTGAAAATATTAGTAAATATAATATAAAAATTTTATTAGTATTTAATAGGACCTATTTTGTATAATATTAAGCATTCAAACATGTATTATTTAATTATATTGCCTATGTAAGGTGTTTATCGACTTATTTCATTATAGAAAAGAAGATAAGTCGGTTTTAGTGTTTAGATGGAGTAAAAAAAAATGTTTATAGCTTTGTTAAAAGGAAGATAAGTCTTTCAATCTAACATTTTAGTTGTTTTACATGTATCACAAATCCCAAATATACATAAACATACTAATACATGATACATATCTATATCTCCTTGTTATTTAATTACATTTCTAATTTTATAAACTTTTTCCTTTCGCATACTATACTACCGTTCAACATCATTTTCAATAGGGTTTATGACTTATTTGGGTAACCAACTATTCCATTTGTACTAATATTACCATCAAACTATTTTTTGTACTCAATGTTGGGGATTACAGGCAATAAAAACATGCACAGCGGAATAAAAAACTGAAATTCCCAAACAAGAAGATCCAACCTAAACGGGTTTAGATACAATCACGAGAGGGTTTAGAACAATACCTTAGGTTTCTTTCAAACGATTTCTGGAACGCTAACGGGGAATATACCGCTACTGCACCACCACGAGAACCGCTGCTAGACCGCCTTAGGATTACCCAAAAACTCAAAACCGAAAACCGGTTGAGTGTGTATGTGTGTGTCGACTTTTAGAGAGAGAGAGAGGGAAGGATTTTAGCTTTTATTTTTCTCTAAGTTGCTAATGAGATGCAATGAGAAAACCATTAGGTTTACCATATATTTATAAGACTAAATATGGCAGTAACCTAATAGAAAAGCCTGTTTAATTATTAAGCCCGATAGGCTTTAATTAGACATTTCCATTAGGAATGGCAACGGGGCGGGTTCGGGGCGGGGCAGGCTATCCCCGTCCCCGAACCCGAAATCTAAAACCTGCCCCGTCCCCGCCCCGATCCCCGTCGGGGATCTTATCGGGGCACCCCATTGGGTTTATTGCTTACCCCGAACCCGCCCCGAACCCCGTTTTTGCCCCGAACTTGATCCCCGTTTTCGCCCCGAATTCCAAAATAGCTGAAAGATAATTATCAAAATTTAAACATAAATGTAGCAAAAAATAAAGATGAACATAGATCAAAAGAACACAAGTACAATACAAAATTCCATTTCTTACCAAGTGAACTAACAAAAGAAGATAACACAAGAATCTGAAAAGTGGAAATGTTTAACTTCAAAATAACTTTTAATGAGGTTTGCTATAAATCAAAAAAAGAGACAAAAGCCATTGATGGCATTTGCAGCTAAGAGCTTCAACAATCAACATCTTTGAAGACTTAATCGAAAGAACAACGAACAGATCGAAGGTTTTCGATTGAAGGAAAGAGAAATCGGAGTGGCGTGAACCGATTGAAGGTACCTAGCTAATGGTCGGCATACTTGCGGTGGACGGTGGTGGTAAGCTAAGGGCGGTGGTCGGAAGTTTTAAGTGATGGCGGCAGGCGGCGGTCGATGGACGTCGGCGGCTGAAGCGATGGCGATGAGGGTGAGGGTTTGTGGTGAGTCGTGAGAGTGGAGTTGGGCGATGAGGGTGAGGCTGGGTACCCCTAATTTGGATTTAGGCATACTGATATTTCATATTTCATATTATATTTTAATTATTTTGTATATTATTATTATTATTATATTTATACTATTATATATATATATGTATATATAATATACTATCGGGGCGGGGCGGGGCGGGGCGGGGCATGCTCACCCCAGTCACTGCCCCGATCCCCGAAAAAATCCCCGTTAACGCCCCGATCCCCGCCCCGTAACCCGAAAATGCTTGCCCCGCCCCGCCCCGTTAAGATCGGGTTTCGGGTTTCCCCATCGGGTTCGGGTTCTTTTGCCATCCCTAATTTCCATATATTAATTAACTATTAATATATATTCAATAAATAATAAATAACTATCTATTGTTAGGGTAAAAATCTACAATCGCACGACGACCGACTATAATCGTAAGACAAATGATAAGACAATGATCCCGTATTAAGATAAGGTCCTAAGATAAAACTAATAAGACTCTCGAACGGAGATTATTAAACATCGAACATATACAATGGATAAGTCGAACGATGCCTGTTATGTCGTACGACAGTACTAACGAATAAACATACGAAGTTTATATCTTTGATGCAGGGAAGCTGATTATCATATCTAACAATTGTCCACCTTTGAGGAAATCGAAAATTGAATACTATGCTATGCTCGTTGGAGTTCACCATTACAATGTACACATTCAGATCGTTCGACGGGAATCAATGTTATCAAAGGATCGACCGTTACAAGCTAGACCCACGCGACGGTTACGATTTGGACATTAACTCTCAACAATACCGTTGGACAGTTATAAACCGAGCATTAATGGTCAACAATACCGTTGGACGGTTACTTTCAAGCTACTATATAAGAAGGATAAAGCCATCATTTCAACACACGAAGTCTGCTGAAAGCTTACAAGTTCCATATTGGCTATTCTTTGTAATCAGTTGTAATTTACATTCGATCTCATTGTTATTTCTCTTGTAATCGTACGACCGGAGCTGTATACTTGAAGGATATCACCCATGATTGGTGACCATAGTGCACTGTCGACTTACCCTTTTAGGTCGACCGCAGGTTTTTTCCTCCGTCGTGAGGTTTTTCCTGCGTCATCAAATCCCTTGTCTTATTTATTTTTCCGCACTTCTTATCGATTGCGATTTCTTTCTCTCGACGGTTAAGCCTCACACAAAATTTCTTACGACATCGACTTGTGTAATTTTTTACATAAACATCTATTATTTATTTTCTCTCTTAATTAATTAATTTCACTCAATTAATTAATTCCACACAACTAGTAAATCCAATTGATCTCTAATCGGGTGTGTAGCAGTGTTACCCACTAGTGCCTTATAATATTGGACACGGTAAACCTTGTTATTGTCTTGCACATAATCCTTTCACTCAATATACCATTGAACTCTTTTTTTGTACTCATAATAACATTATGAGTGGTAATAGCCCGTTTTTTTTCTTACGTGACATTTAAAATTATTAAAAAAATGCTTATGTGGATATGACGTGTGTTCCACGTGGATCTGACGTGTGTTTTTGACTTTTTATACTCATAACACCATTGACTTTTTATACTCGTAATACTCATAAAAAGTCAAAAACACACGTCAGATCCACGTCATATCCACATAAGCATTTTTTTAATAATTTTAAATGCCACATAAGAAAAAAAACGGGCTATTACCACTCATAATGGTATTATGAGTACAAAAAAAGAGTTCAATGGTATATTGAGTACAAAAAATAGTTTGATGGTAATATTAGTACAAATGGAATAGTTGGTTACCCAAATAAGTCATAGACCCTTTTCAATAAAATCACTGGATATATAATATCACCTGACCTCTTCAGAATTTAATGCGGTACTTTATGGCCGCTTGAACCAAAAATAGCACTTCAAGTGACAATTCACTAAATTGTGTTTGGCAAAAATAAGTTAGCTTATAAATTAGTCTATCTATAATATAGTCTAGCTTATAAATTAGTCTATCAGAAGCTAGCTTTTGAAACGCTACTTTGAATAGCTTATGAGGAGTTTTTTGTAGCTTTTTCCAATTATACCTTTATTAATATTAATTATTAAATTCAAATATACCCTTTTGGTCATTTTACATACTCATAAGCTAGTTTTTGCAAACATAATTTGTTCATAAGCTAGCTTATCAATCAACAGCTAGCTTATCAGTTTATCAGCAACCAGCTAGCTTATCAGCAATCAGCTAGTTTGCCAAACATAGCCTAAGAATTATGTAAGAAGTTCGTTTTTTATGAAAAATGTTTTTAAAACATTGATCATTTTTAATCAAATACTTTCATATGCATCTTATTTTGGTGCATCTTACCTAAATGTTCGTTCAATTTTCATCCAATGATTGATAACCATTTTTTATGCTGTTTTGTTAACCGACCTAATTGTAAGCCTTGATTATTGTAATTGATATTGTGAATATTGTTTCCTTATTTATTTGTATGTTTCATGTATATATTGGGCTTCTCTAGCAATGAAAGAAGGCAAGAGATTTCTACCAATTATTACTTTCAACTGAAACCCAACCCTACACACACATGAGAGGGGAGGGGAGGGGGGTTTCATTGAGGAGTTGAGGTTAATGTGAGAATCATGAAAACTGATTATCAACCGTTGTATGAGAAGTAGATGAACATCAGGATGAGATACACCGTATACGGCCAACTAGATCAATTCCTTCTAAAGCACAATTCAGATCCACTTCTCATGCTTATTGTATTAAACTTAACTTCTCACATGATTATTCGACTATATATAGTATCTTTTATTTAATAAATGGGTTTTATATTCTTTGATCCATCCCGTGCAACATATACATCTACATTTGCCCATCTTCAAGCCTGACCCGTTTATTAGGCTATCAGTACCCCAACCCTCCCAACCTAACTGCAACATCAGCTGACACATCAGTTTTTCTCCGACCCTTTCTTAACCCTCTCATAGCCCTCTGCAACCTTCTACAACCGTACCCTAACCCTCCCAACCCTCTCACACACAACACAGACACAACATACACACACAACACACATAAAAGAGCGGGTTGGTCAACCCGCATAACCTGTAGCCCGCCGGGTAAATTCCTCGCGTACCCCCAACCCTCCCAAAGCCCCGAGCCCGCCGGGTAAATTCCCCCAACCCGTTCATCCCGGTACGCATTTATATGAGCAACTTTTATTCTTTTAAGCCCACAAAAGAGGCTTTTGTTTGTTAGGTCAAAAAAGAATAAGGTCAAGCCTAGCTAGTGTATAGCTCAAGCCCACAAATGATCATCTTTATATGTCTATCCAAAGCTAAAACCCAAAGGTAAAGGGGATGCTTTGCTTAAGAGACCTCTCTTGCTTGTGAATTTAAAGGGTTTAATCGTATTTCATGGCAGGGCGGGCTAAGGAGCTATTTGGTATTTGCTCAATGGTTTGATGCTGGATGATTAAATGGTTAGAATGATTAAGAGACTCTTATGCTAAAGTACAAAATGAAATATGTTAGTTTGGTAATTGTTTAGTATGAAATCAGGATGCTTAATGGTTAAGAGACATCCAGGATACTTAACCATTCATAGGATTTTGGAACCCTTAAGAGGCAGTCCATTTTTTTGCCAAATAGGATTC
Source organism: Centaurea solstitialis (assembly GCA_030169165.1). Taxonomy (NCBI): domain Eukaryota; kingdom Viridiplantae; phylum Streptophyta; class Magnoliopsida; order Asterales; family Asteraceae; genus Centaurea; species Centaurea solstitialis. Next base: position 18,394,939 of record CM058043.1, read on the forward strand.
ACCTCTTAATGATTCAGAGGTTGCCTCTTAATGAGACTGTTAAGAGGTAAACAAACGCCACCTAAGCCTATCATATCTCCTCTTCCTTTGAAATATATTTGTTTTAAATGGTGGTACAGTATTGCATGATCAAATACTAATTTACATAAACTACTATATTAATATTTGTTTTTCAACGACAAGTAAACACATATACGTTTCCGGAGTATCCGGGATCCAAAGGCATCCGACTAATCTCCGTCGACCATGACCTAACCTAATTAAGGATATCACTATGTGGCAGACTCATATTCATAAATATCGTCGTGACATACTCTTCACAAAGTTCGAACCCACATAGTTAGGGATACCATCCACTAACCTGTGGATGTTACCTTACCATTGAACTAAGACATGTTTTGATTTCAATATATCTGTTTCAATATATTGGATTTCAATATATTTGTTTTGATTTCAAATATCAATATTGAAAATTTCCATGGGAGAAGTTGCACCCCTTTCTCCAATCACAATTTTCCTCAAAGTAAGGCATATTTATTTTCTTTTTCCTGATTCTCATATTAACATATTTATAGGGGTCGTATATATATAGAGATAAAGGTTGAAATGAGAAACATATCCCTTTAATAGGATATGAGAACTCATCGTAGTCACTCATCCGGTCAATAAAGACGGCTTTGACCGGTCCCCCCCCTTTAATAATCCCATGAATCGCGTCAATCCTCCTGATCACGTCCACCATAACTGAGGACGAATGGCTGAGATAAGATAAGTGAGATTGCTGCTCACATTCTCTTAAATTGATATGCTTCTCACATGAACCTTCCTCTCTCTCTCTCTCTCTCTCTCTCTATATATATATATATATATTAGGTTTGCAAATGCACATGACGCTAGGTATATGTATGTATATATATATTAGATTTATCAACATTTAGATTATATTTGAAATAATAAAATAAAAGTGAAAATGACCGGTTTTAGCTGCCCGGATCCTCCTAATATATGTTCACGAAGCACCACGCAATGTTTTGTCCAAAGCAGAGTCCGTTTGGTCGGGTTTACAAAATTTGAGTCGAAAGCGTCGCGAAAAGTCCAACCCTGGCCGTGGGAAAATCCCGACCCCACAAACCATTTTTATCTACCCAGATCCACCTAATATATGTTCACGAAGCACCACGCAAAGTTTCGTACAAAATGGGCTTCGTTTAATTGGGTTTAAAAAATTTCAATCAGAAGCATCGCGAAAAGTCCAACGCTGGCCGTGGGAAATCCCGACCCCACAAACCGGTTTTATCTGCCCGCATTCTCCTAATATATGTTCACAGAGCACCCTGCAAAGTTTTGTCCAAAATAGAGTCCGTTTGATCGGGTTAAAACTTTTTGAGTCGGAAGCGTCGCGAAAATTCTAACCCTGGCCTTGGGAAAATCCCGACCCCGAAAACCACTTTTATGTTCCCGGATCCACCTAATATATGTTCACGAAACACCACGCAAAGTTTTGTCCAAAACGGAGTCCGTTTGGTCGGGTTTAGAAATTTTGAGTCGGAAGTGTCGCGCAATGTCCAACCCTGGCCGTGGGAAAATCCCGACCCCACAAACCAATTCTCACAAACTCACCCCCTTTTACACACACACACACACACACACACACACACACACACATATATATATATATAGTCTGTTTGATTACAGCAATCTTGAAACCTTCTTCTCTAACTTTCTTCCCATTTCTTTGAAACCCTCTCCTCTTCCCATTTTCTTGAAACCCATCTTCACCTTCTCCAACATTCTTGAAATTTTTCTTGAAACCCCCAAACCCCATCTCCTCTCAATCCAATTTTATTGTTATTTCCTTGAGACCCTCTGATCCAAAATACATCTATAATCCTCATCTTCTTGATTGACCCCCTACCAATACTATAATAATGGAGGTGAAAGCTTATACTTCTTGGGGAAAAGTGTCCTCAATTGGCAGGAGACCAACTATGGAGGATGCAATCTGGGTGTCTCCAAATTTGTTGAAATATCAAGACTCCCCAATGCATTTCTTTGCAGTTTATGATGGACATGGAGGGTCTGAGGTAAACCCCAAAATTTTCAATAAGTTTTGTGTTCTTGAACTATTTTCTTGATTCTGATCTTGTTTTTCTGATTTTGAGTAGTAGTGAATGTAAATATAACTTTAATTCTTAGATTTTGTTTTTCTTTTCATTTTTATCCATTATAATTTAAATAGTGTTTATGTTTGATACTTCGATTATGGGTATTTTGAAGTTTGATTAGTATTCACCCATTAGCATTGCATAGGACCCCTTATACGTTCATATTAGAATTTAGAAATTTTTTGTTTACCGTTTTATTTGAATTTAAAGTGTTAATTAGTTATTCACTATTATCCAAGAAGTGGACATAAACACAAACACAAACACACACATACATGTGTATGTATATTATAAACATATTTAATACACAAGTTGTATTAAATATCTAAAGTGTTATTTTTTTGTAGGTTGCCGTATATTCGTCCATGCGATTTCACGAGATCCTTGCACGTCATTGGGATGCAGAAACATTGATTGAAGATGAGAAGATGAAGGAGCTTCTTGTTCGCTCCTTTGAAGAACTTGACCGTGAGCTACCCTCGGTCAAGGGTTATCGCGAAGATATAGGGTCTACGGCCCTGGTGGCTCTCGTGTCCACATCGGATATCTTTGTGGCAAACATTGGTGATTCTCGGGCGGTGCTCTGCCGCACCACCGAGGTACTTCCACTTTCCGATGATCATAAGGTAAATTTAACTTTATGTCATTTGATTTTAACTCTAAAATTACCGTGATTTAATTTTATTTGTTTAAATATTAGCCGGATAGGGCGGATGAGCAAAAGCGAATAGAAGACCTGGATGGTTTAGTGTTAAACAACGAAGGAGCCCGGGTCTTTGGGGTATTAGCAATGTCCCGCTCCCTTGGTAAGAAAATCAATCAAACTATTAAATCTTACGATTCACACATTTTACCTTTTTTTTTGTCCTACAATTAGATATGACTAAACAATGAAAAATAAAATTATACCTATTAATTATTTTTATGGGATAAGTTCATGAAAGTGTATCCAACTTGTTACCAAAAGTTATTGTATGTATTGAACTTTAGTTTTTACCTTTTGATGTATCAAACTTTTAAAAATAGTCTATTGTATGTATCGAACCTGTTATAGCAGGTTACCTGCTGACATGGCACAGGTTGTAATGACATGGCAGCTGACTAGACGTTGAGTTGGATTTTTTGTGTTGTTAAATTAAGTTTAAAAAAATTAAAAAAACAAACCCTATGATGCTCCTTCATACGCGATTTCCAGAATCCCCAAATCTGCTTCCTCTGCTTCTTCGCCGGCCGGCCACTTCTACCACCGTCACCGCCATCACCGCCGGTCACCTTACCACCATCATCGCAGGCCACCTCTACCACCAGTGCAGCCATCACCGCCGGCCACCTCTACCACCATCATGGCAGGCCATCTCTTCCACCATCGCTGCCATCACAGCCGGCCACTGTTACCACATCGCCGCCATCACCGTCGGTTGCTGTTACCACATCGCTGCCATCACCGCCAACCGCTGTTACCACATCGTTGCCGTCACCGCCCGGCCGCGGTTGCCACCATCATGGCAGGCTATCTCTTCCACCATCGCCGCCTTCACCGCCGGACGCTTTTACCACAACGTCGCCATCACCGCCATTACCACAACGTTTCCATCATCTTAGGCCGCCTTTACCACCACCTGAATCATCGCCACCGTTGGCATTGATCTAGGGGTTCGTTCATGGTTTTCGATTTAGGGTTCATACGGGAAATCAAATTAGAGATAATCGATCTGGAAACCATGGAAGCATCTGAAAATCGATTTGGCTTTTTACCATATCTCAAAGCGATCTAGTATCTGATGTTGTTTCCACGATTGAAAATGGATCTAGGGTTTTTTCATGGTTTTCGATTTAAGGTTCATATGACCACAGGTATGTTTCAAATTGATTTTTTCATGGTTTCCCAATCGATTAAGTTTTGATTTTAGGACCTAATCTGGGTTGGTTCATGGTTTTCCATCGATTAGCTTTTGATTTTCTTTCCATCTTCTTCATTTGTGGCTTTGTTCATAATCATCATCATCTTCTGTTAAAAACCATAAATTTGTTTCATCATGTTTCTGGATTTGATATGTATCTCCTGGACTTAATCTTCATCTTCATGTGTATTAAAAAAAATTATAAAATTACCGGTTACCTGTTGAACAGGTAACCGGATACATACAATAGACTTTTTTTAAAAGTTTGATACATCAAAAGGTAAAAATTGAAGTTCAATACATACAATAACTTTTGGTGACAAGTTGGATACACTTTCATGAACTTATCCCTATTTTTATTTGAAGGTGACATGTACATGAGACCATGGGTCATCCCAACACCGGAGGTGAAAGCATTTCGCCGAACAACTTCTGATGAATGCATTGTAATCGCGACGGACGGATTATGGGACGTCCTAACGAATGATGAGGCCGCCAAGATTGCACTCAAGGTGCTAGAAAAGAAAAGGGGGTCAAAAGACGCCGCCCAAGTGGCGGCGAACTACCTCTTGAGATTTGCAACTAAAAAAGGTAGTTCCGATAATATATCAATAATAGTCATAGATCTAAAATCCCCATTTGGGGATTAAATGTAGTAAATGTAGTCCTAAATACTTTTTGATACTTTTTGATACTTTTTGATACTTTTTGGTATGCGTTTGATATGCGTTTGATATGCGTTTGATTTTAGATCACTATTTTGAAATCATTACCGGAATCTAACGTGGGTGTTGTTTACTAAACTTTTATTGAGCAAGTGTTTACATGATGTCACTCACCTAACCGGGTGAGTATGAAACCCAATATTACTTACCTTAACGAAAATAACCTTCGAAGAAGACTTTTGCTTCCGTTGACAACCTTCCATATATAATGGTAGGAAAAGGTTTTAGAGAGGGTGGAATACATAGTGGACAAAAGGGTGTTCACGTTGCTCTTGAAAATGATTTTTAACAAGTGATCACAAAGTACATACATAGTGATTAGTGAACAAAGGTTGTTCACAATGCTATTGAAAATGCTATTTTTTTATACGTGATCACAAGGTTTAACTCAGCTAGCATTTATCATATAGATTAGCTCTAAACTTATAATCTATGCAGTTGTTTGTTTTTTAAACCTCTTAAGTTTGAAAATTAAGAGGTTTATAGACTTAAGATCGTATGTTTTTAACGTTAAGAAAATACTAAAAAGCTCTTACCGTACTCTAAACTTTTATTAGGTGCACCATCCAACTCTTATTTTTAGACAAAATTATTTCATTTATATATATAAAAGTAAGAACCAAAGAGAATGACTTGGCATCATGACAAGGCTCTATTCTTATTTTTCTTTTTTATCCTAATTTTGAATTATTTTTAAAGCATTTACTTTGTTTTTTAGGTTGTCCCACATTGATAGTAAAATGAAAAATTGGAAAGTGAAGGTGTATATAAAGTGTTCATGTTGATTGTGGTGACACCATGAGAACCAAACATTCACCAATTGTTGATTGTGGTTAAATTTTCTTTGTCCCACATTGGTGTCAAAAGTAAAAAGTTGGAAACAGAAGTGATTATATAAAGAATAAGATATGGTTTAATGATCATCCAACCTTTGATCCATTTTTGGGTTTGATAGTTATTTTCAATGAATGTTCATTCTAATTTTAATCCATTTTTTGGATTAGGTAGTTCTATTTTATTTACATGACAAAACATGTAATGTAATACTTGAACATCTTTATATCTTTATAAAAACAACCAATCTTTATGTATATATATAAGCAACAATCAAAGAGAAGTAACGTAATTGTTGGATTGTGATGAAGCATTCACCAATTGTTGGATTGTAATGATATCTTCTTTGTCCCACATTGGTGACAAAAGTAAAAGTTGGAAATAGAAATGGTTATATAAAGGATAAGATATGGTTGAATATCCAACCTTTGATCCATTTTTGGGTTTGATAGTTATTTTCAAAAATGTTCATCATAATTTTAATCCATTTTTGGATTAAATAGTTTTTTTTTATTTACATGACAAATCATGTAATGTAATATTAGAACACTTCATTTTAGTTTTATATAAACTAAATTTATATCTTTTATCTTTATTATATATATATATATAAAAGCAACAACCAAGGAAAAATAAGGTGGCACCATGAGAAGCAATCATTCACCAATTGTTTGATGTTGGTGAAATCTTTTTTATCCCACACTAGTGTCTAAACCGTGCGTTGCGCGGTAGCGATAAATATTTTCATAAAAATATAATCCATTATTTGAGAATACATAATTCATCAAAAGTTGGATGACTATCAAGCCATATTTTATCCTTCATATACTTATTTAATTTTCAAAATTTTCACTTTTATTACTATGGTGGAACAATGGAGAATTCATCTCGCCATTTGATGATTACTTGTTAAAAAGTAACTATTCAAATAAAAAATAGATCAAAATTGGGTGACATTCAAGTTTCATTTTATTCTTTACATACTCATTTGATCTTCACACTCTTCACTTTTTTCACCAATGTGGGATAATGGATAAATGACCAAAGTTCACATTTGATTCAATTTTATCACCAATTTGGGACAATTGAATTCATCAAAATTTATCATTTGATGATTAGTTGCTAAAAACTAACTATTTAACCCAAAAATTGGATAAAAAATTGGATGACATTCAAGTTTCATCTTACTTTTTATATACTCACTTGATCTTCAAATTTTTCACTTTTGTCATCAATCTGGGACAATAAAGAATTTATCACAATTCACCGTGTTATCAACTTAGGACTTTTGTTATATATATAAAAACTTATATTACTCATTTGATATTCAAACTCTTCATTTTTTTCACCAATGTGGGACAATGGAGAATTCATCAAAATTCATCATTTGATGATTACTTGCTAAAAAACTAACTATTTAACCCAACTATTGATCAAAAATTAGATGACATTCAAGTTTCATCTTATCCTTTATATACTCATTTGATCTTCAAACTTTTCACTTTTATCATCAATGTGGGACAATGTAGAATAATATTTGTTTTGTTAAAATAATATAGGATCATCCAAATAACATACCCTTGATCCTCATGAGTTGAGACAATATCATTCTCTCTTTCCTTCTTATACATATGACTATACTCAAATATTTCAATCTTCTACCAATGTGGGAGATCCAAAAATCAACAACAATTCACCAATATCTAAATACTCAATTTGTGCATCGCGCATTGCGCGGTGATGAAAACCATTATTTCACTTTATATGAAACCACCTCATTATTTCTTGTTGTTCTTTTAGCTAATGCACATTTATACATTTTAAACATATTCACATCCTTTTTTTTATTTACAATTAAAAATTCTAAAATTCTAAAACCAAATATTAAAAAGTTAATTGGACTAACTTAAGATGAAACATATTCATTTAATGGTTAATTTACACATATTGATATTTTTTGGTTACAAAATTTAAGATACATTATAAATAGTTTGTTTTTAGCTTATTTTAAAAAATCAAATTACGTTTTTTACAATGCTATCTCATACATCTACAACAAAATCTTATTTTTATTCTTAAGATGAAACATATTTCCTTAATATTTAATTTGCATGTATTTAAAAGATTTTGTTATGAAAATATTAAGATGCATCATTAATAGTGGAACAAAACTTGTTTTGAAAAAGATGGAGTTTAAAAGTTAATTTAACCAATCCAAACTTTTTAAACATTAATTCATCATCTTCTCCTTGTGTACTCACAGTATTTGTCAAATTTTCTTCTCTTAATCAATATAAAAAAATCAATTCAATACAACAATTAAAATGAGTCATGTAAGAAATGTTTTTAATGTAATTAAAAAAACTATTTAACACAAAATGAATCACCATTTAAATGAACAATTAAACCACATCTTAATGGACATTCAACTCACATAATGTAAGACAATGAAGAATCACCATAATTCACCATTTGTTGGATATGTGATTTAAGATACGCTCATATAAACTTGGTTCATATAAAAATGAAAATAAAATGTTTAACTATTACATAAAAATAAAAATGAAATGTTTTGCAATCTATGTTAAAATTTGGATTGATGCATTTGGCACTTGAACCCACTTACATAGCATTATAAAATATTATCATTTTTATCACTTTTTTTGTTGAGGTGATTTATTGGACTATCTTCACCAAAATGTATCCAACTATACCCGTATTCATATTGTATGTATCCAACTTCAAAATGGGTTATTGTGTGTACTAAACTTTCAATTTGGTTTATTGTGTGTACCGGTTTACCTGATAACCTGCTGATGCTGATGTGTATCAGGTAATTTCTCCGGCGACACCCTTCTCCGGCGACACCCTTCTGCGACGACTCCCTTCTCCGGCCACCACCACCACCATCACCAACACCGCCACCATGCCACCACCACAGCCACCACACCATACCAACCACCACCACCCGACATCCAACGAAGATTCCGACGACGACCGCGCCAAACCCACTGCTCACAACTACCACCATCAACCACCCACCCTGGTTCTATCTGATCTGATGATTTGCATTCGATCAATAGGTCATATATTAAATTAGGTTCTTGGTAATTTGGGTTTTTTTCAAATCAAATCTGTCGGGGTGAGTGGTGGTGGCATGGTGATTGATTTGGGGTTTAGGGCTGTTTTGGGGGGAGATGTGGGGTTTGGTGGGGAATGGTCATGGTTTAGATGTGGTGGTGGTTTGGTGGAGATGTGTGTGGGTTTTGGTGTGTTGGTGGGAAGATGTGTGGTGGTGGTGGTGTTGGTGGTGGGTTTGGTGATGGTGGTGGTGATGTGGTGGTGGAGATGGTGGTGTTGGTGGTGGTGGTGGAGGGTGGGAGGTGGGTGAAGGGGGGGGAGTCTGGTGGGTCGGGGAGAATGAAGATGGTGGGGTGTGTGGGGGGGGGGGGGGGGGGGGGGGGGTGGTGGGGGCGGGAATGGTGGTGGGGGTTTTGTGGTGGTGGTGGCGGCTGTGGTGGTGGAGATGGTGGCTGTGGTGGTGGCCGGAGAAGGAAGTCGTCGGAGAAAAAGATGGTGGTGGTGGGTTTGGTGGTGTGGTGGTGGTGGAGATGGTGGTTGTGGTGGTGGTGGTGGCCGGAGAACGAAGTCGCCGGAGAAGGGAGTCGCCGGAGAAGAAGATGACCGGCTACCCTTTTAGTAGGTAAACCAGTACACACAATAAACCAAATTGAAAGTTTAGTACACACAATAACCCATTTTGAAGTTGGATACACACAATAGGAATACGGGTATAATTGGATACATTTTGGTGAAGATAGTCCTTTACCAACTTCATTGTATAAGTTAATTGTCTCTGGTAACATTGTTGACAATGGTATATATTTCATTAGATTGTAACATAGTTCCATGGTTGGAACTCTTAAGTTGTATGAAACGAAAAAGAAATTCACAAATGAAGGATATACGACCCCTTTGCAAGTAACAATGTAATATTTACGACCCCTTTGCGAGTAACAATGTAATATTCAAATAAATAATACACATATATTTTTTTAAGCATCATGGGTATGCTCCTAAATAAGAAAAAAATATAGCAATGAGAATTAAGGTAATAATACATCATGAAATTATAAAAATAGATAAAATCAAGAATATGTTGAATAAGTAGTTGAATGAAAGATATATGAAGAACTTTTCTTTGTGTAGTATGATGATGAAACATTGATGTTATTCCACATATTTGACGATCTTTAGAGTTTATTCTTGATTCTTGTTGTGTCACTTACTACAAAAAAAAAATACGACATAAAGATCATATGAAGTCAACAAAATAGCAAAAAAATAAAACTTGCCTATAAACAAAAGTTCATACGCTAGATTAATTTTTTTTGTGAGAGAATTCTATCGTAAAAAAGGATAAGATGCCTATTGTTGTATGACAAAAAGAAAAAATGAAAAAACAATAATGTATGCAACAAACAAAAGGAAAACCAATTGGATTGAAGTAGTTGAATGAAAGACTTACACATAGAACTTTTATTTCTGTAGCATGGTGATGAAGCTTTGATACTCTTCCACATATTTGGCAATCGTTAGACCTATTCTTATTTTTGTTAGTTACTACAAAAAAAATACAACATAAAGATCGTATAAAATCAACACAATGGCACAAAAAACTTTACTACAAACAAATGTCAAGATCATAGATCACTCTTTTCGAGAGAGAGTTTTTGAAGAAAAGAATGAGAAGTATATGTTTTTGTATGACAAATATATGAAATACAAAACATTTGTGCTTAAATAAGGCAAAATGAATGATGAATGAAAATAAATGAAGGAAAATCAATGGTTGTAACATAAAAATATGAAATAAATGATTAATTAACATCTATTAATGAATGAAAAGTTAAACTTATGTAATGGGAAGATTTTATTAAAAAAAATTCAAAATTATGAGAAAAAAGGAAAATGAGAATGGAGCATCCTCATTGTGCCACCTAAGCACCTTTAGGATTTCCTTTTAAGTATATATAGATATAGATTGGTGGCAAAAGTAAAAAGTTGAAAGTAGAAGTGATTATATAAAGAATAAAATATGATTAAATGATCATCCAACTTTTGATCCATTTTTGAGTTTTAATAGTTATTTTCAATGAATGTTCATCATAATTTTAATTCATTTTTGGATTAAGTAGTTCTATTTTATTTACATGACAAACATGTAATGTAATGCTTGAACATCTTTATATCTTTATAAGCAACAACCAAGAAGAAGTGATGTGGCATCATGAGAAGCAAGCATTCACCAATTGTTGGTTTGTGGTGAAATCTTCTTTGTCCCACATTGGTGGCAAAAGTAAAAATTTGGAAGTAGAAGTGATTAAGATATGGTTGAATGATCATCAAACTTTTGATCCTTTTTTGGGTTTCGTAGTTATATTCAATGAATGTTAATTCTAATTTTAATCCATTTTTGGATTAAATAGTTCTAATTTATTTACATGACAAAACATGTAATGTAATATTTGAACATTTCATTTTAGTTTTATATAAACTAAAATTATATCTTTATTATTATCATTTATTATATATAAAAACAACAACCAAGGATTAGTAAGGTGGCGCTATGAGAAACAAACATTTACTAATTATTGGATTGTGGTGAAATCTTTTTTGTCCCACATTGGTGGCAAGAGTAAAAAGTTAGAAGTAAAGATGATTATATAAATTCTTTGATATGGTTTGAATGTTTATCTAACCTTTTAGGTTGATCCATTTTTGAGTTGGATAAGTAATTTTTATTTAGATGACAAAATATTTTATGTAATAGTTAAATATTTCATCTTTTATTTGATATATCAAAGTTAAGTTCAAATGAATGTTCATCTTAACTCTAATTCATTTTTGGATTTGGATTAAATAGTAATATTTTATTTGCATGACAAAACACGTCATGTAATAGTAAAACATTTCATTTTAGCTTTATATAAACTAAATTTATATGAATGATTTAAAATATCAATATATAAAGAAAAGCCTTTAGATGATATAACATGACACAATGAAAACAAAGTATTCATAAAATGATAATTGTAATAAATTCTTTATTGTCTCACATTGGTGAAAAAGGTGAAAACATAGAAGTTAAGTGAGTATATAAAGAATAAGATGTTTATTGAATGTTCATCCAAAATTTGATCTATTTATTTGGTTAGATAGCTACTATTTTATTCACATAACAAAATATTTAATATAATAGTTAAACATTTCATTTTCATTTTATATGATGTATTGCAAACAAAATGGTAAAAATTGGTGAAAGGAAAAGTTGGATGTATAAATTTTAAGATATGACATGAATGTTCATACAAATTTTGAGATTTAATACTAAAAGATTATGTGGAAGAGCACCCAAAAACCCACGACTTCCACCGCCTAATCCCACCACCATATTAACCACCACCGGCTACTTCATTTTCGACGCCTCCGTCCACCTTCAGTCACCAACGTCTACACCTTCCTCTGACAACTTCATCTTCTCCGATGAATACCTTTACCGCCCCTCCCTCCCACGCACCCACACCGAATAAATCAGGAATTGACTTCATCTTCCATGTATCCCGCTTTCACGACCACCACCGCTCACCTCCAGATCCGGTAGCACCATCGGCGAACACCATCGATCTGTAAACTAATCATAGATCCATCGATTGAAACCAAAAAATGAGTCGCCGGCCTTCTTCTGTAAACCCATCACAACTCTCACCTACATTGATTTGGTTGAAAATGGGATTTCAGGCGATGCTTCCACCTTGGCCATGGTATGTTCGAAACCGAACTCTCTTAACTTGTCAAGAAACTCGATTGATTTTAATGGCGGTTATCCCACCGATGGGGGTTCAGGATGGGGTCATTGATTTGGGTTTTCTTATTTTGGGTTGATTTAGGGTTCTTGATTTAGGATTGATATGGGGTTCTTGATTTAGAGTTCTTAAATTTAAGATTGGGTTTTCTTTTCCTTACTTCTTTTGGCTATACAAAGTTTTTCATGGTGGCTGCAGGTTGGTGGTGGAAGTTGCAGGTTCGTGGTGGTGGTGTTTTTAATTACGGTCTTGGTCCCTGGTCTTTTAAATGAAAATAAAACAATAATTGAAATGACTAAAATGCCCATCATGAGCACAACACATGATAGGTTTAACGGACCAAATTAGATGGCGTCAGTTTCAGGGACCCAGAGCGTTATAAAATGTAAACCACGAGGACCCAATCCATAATTATTTCAATCGAGGGACCCAGAGTGTTAAAACCACAGGGACCAAGTATGTAATTAACCCTAGAAAAAATAATATGATTGATAATACGGTAAACCTGAGGACTTAAAAAGAATAAAACAAATTTTTAGGGGGGAAACACATCATTTACATTGAAAACCGTATGTTTCATTTCATCATCTCTCTTGAAACCATATTGAAACCCTAATTGCAAATCGCGCAGCTTACATTGAAGATCGTAAACGTCGAGGCTGCTTCTATCACCATTCAGATTCTGTAATCGTCCAAAGGCTCCTCATCTCGTCGTTGTGCGATTTTGTTTACCGAAAGGTACGCTATTTGATTTTGTTCACCGAAAGGTACGCTATTTGATTTTGTACGATTATACTGCAAAATTTCAGCATCGATTTGGAATTTAGAACTTGAATCCCCCTTCGTCGATTGATTTGGAATTTTCTGTAAGTTTTCATCAATTTTGTTCATTGTGATTGTTTTGTTCACTCTTATTTTTTTTTGGTTTTATGAACTTGAAATAGAGGTGTTGGCATCCATCCATCCATCTCTAATGGCAGTTTTGATTTGATAAAATATTGTAAAACTCCAACATTTGGTTTGGTTTGGTTTACTGATGGTCAAATGAATGAATGAACCATAACTTCATTCATGTGGTAGAAGAAATGGATTGGGGAAAGTCATTGGCACAAACTGAAAATTTTATTTGCCTTAATCCGGTCTATTGAAGATAATAGGATTTACCTTTTTTTTTTCTTTCATGAATTGAACTGCTCTAAGATTCATAACTTGTTTTTCTTATATGAAAAACACACAAGAGGGCACTGGTAGCTTTTATAACCCAAATATATCCACCAAGTATCATTCCAGTAACCACTTTTGGTCTGGACACACCTATGAGAATATATGGAATTCGACTCTAAAGATCTTGCTATCAGTTTAAACTGCAAGCCTTATTGTTGGGAGCATTAGTTTTTTTTTTGGAGAAGGTTCATCTAGGCTTCGCCTAGACTACATCCTTGGCAATTTGGAATTGAAAATTCGGCCGTCTGAGACTAAGCCTGACCCACAAGATGCGCACCAAGGGACTCGAACCTGGGGTGAGTGGGATACTATCCACATCCCCCACAGGCGTTACCGCTACGCACAAGAAAGATGACAGTTTTGGGTAGTTTAACGAAACTCAAATCAGAGGTGACTGATGATTTCATGCTTAAGATAGGATAAGCATATTTTATAATGCTATTGAATTCCTCACAGGCAAAGTCAACACCTGTCAGAAACTTAGATGAACTTAATGTTATTGAGGTCTTCCCATCTCCATATTTCTCATCAGCAAATGAGAGGGAAACACAGAACTCTTTGTCTTTATAATGTATGTTGATTATCTATGTGTTCCTGTATTTGGATGCTATTAGGCTTTATCTTTAGCTAAGCGTGTTACTAGAAGCAAAGTTCAAGTAATTGATATGTGAAAAGCATCCTTTCTTTTAGGTGCTTTCCCTTGGAATCATATGCTGCTGCCTGCTATTGGTGGGTTCAAATACAAGAAATAAAGGAGGCCATGGAGCTTCTTCTAACTCACCCACATTTTTATATATGAAGACATTTTGGGATCAAGCCTTTTAAAGGTGAGTGTGTATTTTAATTTGAAGTTACTTGGTGATGTTATATATAGAAGTAACTTGTCCTGCCTATTTAAGCTAAGAAGAGTTCAAGTTGCCATCTAGACTTGAACCCTTCTTAGCTTAAATAGGCAGGACAAGTTACACCTACACTTTCATAATCTGCATTTAGTTTTTTTATTCTTATGCAATATGTTCATCTTGGTTATTAAGTCTTATAGAATAAGTAGATTGTTATTTCATTCATATTACTTGTTAAAATAACATCTCAAGTATCACACAAATATATAACACTTCTTTTTTAATAATTACAATTTACAAATTATAAGAATTGAGTATAGAATGTATTCCGTCACCTCAAAACTCCATTCCTTCCTAAATTCATAACACATTTTGTAAATCAATTAACTAAAACAATATATTAGCATGGAGTTCAATTTAGATGATGATCCAACTATTCTTACAGGAAGAGCTGTAACAGAGCACCTCGCCATTTTCATTGGCGATGATCAGCATCAATTCGCAATGCCTGACCCCCCCCCCCCCCCCCTCCTACTTGGTCAGTTCCATTCTTCTATTTTAGATTTCATTTATTCATATTGTAGGATATTTACATGGATAATTCAGATTTAGTTTTGCTAGCAAAAGCTTGGCAGCTTTCAAGCTGTTATCTTACAAGGATCTTAAAAACCAAACTGTCTTTATTTCTGTTATTTTTCAGTGTTTTTCCATGACTGATGACCGATAAAGATTCAAGCATCCTTGATTTTCTATCCCACTGGTAAATTCTATTCATCTGACAGATAGATTTTGTTTTATATCTGACATAATTTGATTTCGACATAGATGGGAAAGATATCTTCTAAAGGTTAGGGGCTAATCATTGTTCAATTTTTTTGTAAAGTTGAAGAGAAGTGACTATGAATCTATCCCCTTCAATACCTACATTTTTTCTTTATAATAACCTCATGGTGTTTTTATCACTTTTTAAAGGGTATTGCAAACTTCCTTTTATCGAGGAGTGTCTTATTGCTGCAACAAAGAGGACTGAGAAGGAACTCAGCGTAAGGCCGAAACATGCTCAAATGATTAATTATCCATTTGACCATAGACGCGAAATGGCATTATGTTAACATGTTTATATTTAGGAGGAAGAAGCTAAAAGAAATGCAGAGAATGTTGATCTGTTGATCATGCAAGATTGACGCAGAGTTAAGGTAGTGATGCGCGGTGTTGAGACTTAGTTCTTTTGATGGGTTATTTTTTCTCTAATATGCATGATTTTTTCTTGTCTTAATTTCAGTGGAGACATGAACAGGTTGTCCATTTTAAGCAAGAGTCCGAGAATGTTAATGATTCTAATGGACTTGCAAATGATCGTGATGTTTAGTAAGTCATTGCTATATATATAGCTTTTTGTTGGTTGCGTAATTGAGATTGATCTAGTCTATTCTTCTTATGTATATTCCTTACTTGCTTGAAGGGACAACCATCTCAGAAAGAGTATGCCATCTTCGCTTCTTAGCTGGTTTCCTTGCTTCAATATATTTCTTGTTTACCCCTTCTTGGTTCCTTCTATTTATGGACAATACAATATCGTGGGTTGGGTTGTTTATAACTTAAATAGTGTCAATTTGAGGTGCATAAATGAACAACGGGAATGCTAATGGATTTGCAATTGTCATTGCAAGATTAAATGCTCAAGAAATCTGCTTAGGCTACTAAACTTTTGAATGACCATGATGAAATGGTGGTGTTCAAGAACCTTTTGCAAGAGGTTTCTCAAAGAGTAGGAGCATCACGGGACTTGACCATTTGCTAAAACTTAGTAAGTCATCTCATTTTGTATCAATATTCAAGGATAACTGACGCTCTTTTTGGCTCTGTTTTTGTAGTGACCCACCAATCAGAAAGTTCATCACTGCGAAAGGGGAACATTGAGGAGCAAGAGCACGTGACATCCGCTCGTGCATTACAGAAATTCAAATTAAAGGCTTTATTTTAGGTTTGTTGGCTTTATCCTAAATAACTAGAACATCCGGTTATTGGTTAAGTATTTAGAATAGTTCCAGTTGTTTTTCATGTATACGCTTCGCTTGTCAAAGTTTCGAAGCTTTCTAATGATGATCTTGATGTCTACGCATCTAAGTGGCAGGGCATCGGGAAAATTCTTGGAGGTAATCTTATTGAGATTGGATCTAGGCTCAAGGAATCTTATTGAGATTGGATCGTTGAGAGCTCGAGGAGGTAGAAGAAAGGTGAAGATGGTAACATACAAACTCTTAGGAATAAATAGTTTACCTTTTCTATTTTTGCTTGATTTGGTGTATTCTCAACGTGTAAGGGAAGATGTTATATTATTTTTGCTTGATTTGGTTCATTTCAAGAGAACTTTTTGGTTTTTAGGTGCACTTTTCAGAAGTTTCCAAAACGCTACGATGACACCCTCTGAAACGATACGGTTGCACCTTTATAAAACCAAACTTTTTTACCCTTCACCAAATAAATGACACCGTGGCAGTACCCACCCACCCACCCTACCCCTATCGATCGTTGTTGTTCAATTCGAGAGAGAGAGAGAGAGAGAAGATGTGGTTAGAATTATTTTGGCCGGAGTTCCTCCATTTCCGGCAACTGCCATGGTTGGAATCGATGTGAAATCGCCGGAGTTCTGCCAGAGGAAAGGGGGCTAGGGTTTCTAGCGGGTCGACAAAAAATGTATCAAATGACCGCATGTGATTAGAAAGGGGTAGCAAATGGTGTATTTATACCTTTCTTAATCAGTTCGGGTCGGACCCTCTACTTAGATCCATGTGTTTATTTTTCGGTTTGGTATTTTGGCAACTAAAGCCCTTAGACTTTGACTTTTATACAATGAGGACATGATTTATTTAAAAATGTTAACATAAGATGGTTGAGTAAGAATTATATTATAATTTATAAACATAGTCATATGATTGAAACTTAACGGGTTTTTTAGTGCTTGTTCTGTCATATCAAAATAAAAACTACATTTTTATTATCTTTTTCATTCTTTATCCGTTAATACCTCTAACTGAATACGTAAATAAAATGATTTGATCATTTTAAGTTGCTTTCATGTTGTTTATCAGAGGTTGAGATTGTTTATTTAAAGCAACTTAAGTTTTTTTTTCTTTTTTAAATTGTTTATCAATTTATGTGGTGTCAAATTGGAGTTTTCTAAAAAATGTTTGGAAGGGTTTATAGAGCCCTAACCGAGTTCGAGCCTTCTAGTGCGCATGCCTGGGGACATTTAAACTGTTCGCCATCCTTCTAGTGCGCATGATGATCGGCTGAATAACAACTAATTATTTACTTATTGGAATTCATTCCTAGTTAAATAACCGTTCTCCATCCTTTTGTAAAAGATTAAGGGGTCGTTTGTTTCCAAAAAAGTATCTTTTAAAACCTCTTAAGTCTGAAAATTATGAGGTTTGCAAACTTAAGACTGTTCGTTTTATTTTTAAGGAAAGATCTAAGAACTCTTTACCGTCTTTTAAAATTTTAAGAGGTGCACCATCCACCTCTTATTTTTAAGATTTAAAATCAAACTTTAGACATTTTAAACAACAAACGACACCTAAGTTCAATTGCAAGAATCCATGTAAGGTAGATAAAATCGGAATCCAATATACACACTTTCAACTAGACAATAGTCCACTGATTTTTCACTTTGTTTTAAAAATAGCCCTCCGTCACTAAACTCTCTTGTTAACTTTCTCGGTTAGTGATAGGGGAATTTTGTTCATTTACACTTCTTAATAACTAACTAGGCTAGGCCCATTAAATAATTTTCCTATACCCTGCTATTTTCTTGTTCGATCATAATACGGACGCTCTTCTTACGTCAATCATAAACCTTTTTTTATTCCCTTCTTGATTTCTCAAAAAATCATTCCATCCTCTAATCAATTCATTAAATACGTGTTTCCTTCATTCAAATCTAAAAAACGCAAATTTAATTATGGTATTTTTGTGGAATGCGCATCACATCAATTTAGGTCACCGTCATCTTGTGGTATATGTAATCACATTAATTTTTTTTAAGCAAAGCAAAGCAAGGCATTTATTAAAACACAGGGGCTCCAAGAATGGGACCAAGAAGCACAGCAAGAGTACTCAAACAGCAAGGAAGCAGCTAAAGACCAAAGGAATTAAGTGGATTAGACATCCACTAATCTCTATCAAAAATCCCCATCTTGCACCTACTAAAAATCCATAAAGCAGACAACCGTTGAATTCCCGGGAACAAGTCTTCCTCCAAGCACCTCTCCCGCGCAGCCAGGTCCTCGCAATGAAGAATACGGTTGCGCCATCTCCAAATACACCAAAGTCCCACCAAACAAATAGCGTCAAAAACTTTATTTTTTGGTTAATGTTATCTGTATCATAGTATTTTTTTGGTCAATATGTACTCCTTAGTGTGTATTTAACCTTTCCGTTTGGTGGTTGTATAATCTATTTTGTTAGACAAACTTGAAACCCGTTGCATATTCAAACACAAGACTACTTGTATACTCAAGAGCTCCAAATGCATACCTACGCATGAATGGTCCCCTACTCGGTCACAATCCGTGAAAATGTCGTCTTTGGAAAGCTCGATGCATCCGGAAACGAGTTGATCGAGGCCACTAAAGCTGCAAATGCCCATACTTTCATCTCGTAAGTACACTCCGAATTGAATTATTGTTATTACTAATATCCTATGTTAAGAATTGGTAGTCATTAACGGGCTCTAATTAGTCATCGCGGTTGTAGAGTTTTATGGTAGTTCTTTATTAGTTGAGTCCACAATAAATATGTAATCAGAAAAAGTGTGAAAATATGCTCATATAGGAAAAGATTCAAAGGGGTTTTACAGGAATTTGACTAAAATAGCCTATTTCCCAGGCCAACTTCACCTTTTTAGTCTCTTTTTCAACTGAATTGTCATTTTAATCGGAGTATATACAAAATGTCTTTATAATATAATTTATGTTAACATTTTTAAATATATCATATCCTCCTTGTATAAAAGTCAAAGTTTAGGGCTTTGGTTGCCAAAACAGCAAACCGAAAAATAAACACGCGGATCTAAATAGAGGATCCGACCCGAACCGATTAAGAAAGCTATAAATACACCATTTGCTACACCTTTTAAATCATTTGATACATTTTTTTTCTCGATCAGCTAGAAACCCTAGCCCGCTTTCCTCTCTCGATCGATGGCGAACTCCGGCGACTTCACATCGATTCCAACCATGACGGCCGCCAGAAACGGAGGAACTCCGGCCAAAATCCTAACCGCATCTCCTCTCGCTCTATCTTGAACAGCAACGATCGATGGTGATCGGTGGGCTGCCTCCATCTCTATCTCTTGACACGACGATTACCGGAGACTCGTTGGCGATCCGACCTCGACGGTCACCGGAACCGGAGAAACTACGGTGCTTTCTCTTGAATAACAACGATCGTACGGTGGCTGTCTCTATTGAGGACCGGAGGGCTGATCAGTGATCATGCCCACCCTCCCTTTGGATTTTCGATCACGTACCCCTAATGCGGCGATTCCATGGTCGATCCAGTCTCGGAATCTTGATTTGACGATTGAATCAGATTCCACCCGTGATCTTGAGAAATGAGACGTGTTTCTATTTCATCTGGGAAAGAGGGTAACGGCCCCATTGGAGATGACATACTTTCTTTGGGTAACGGCCCCAAAGGGCGACAAATCCCGACAATTAGGCCCCACTTAAATGTCTTCAGGCATGCACACAAAAAGGCACTTAAATGCCTTCATGTATGCACACGAAAAGGCTCGAACTCGGCTAGGACGCTATGAACCCCCGAGCGATTATATATTATACGAACCTTGTTGTTTTCAAAACCAATGTCCAAAAGCTTTTAACGATCGAGTGACGATTTAAAAAATATTAGGTACAAATGAAAGATTTCAACACATGGGACAAATATATACGTTAAAGTGTTGGAAAAAAGGAAGATGAGAAAGTAATATGAACAATAAGCCATGGATAGCTATAAAATACAAGTCTTCCAGTGCTATGGCAGATTGGTTATCGCTAGGGGTCATGTCTCAGGACTTTTAAGTGGGGTCATATTTAACCCCCAAAATTGTCGGGATTAATCGGGCTTTGGCCTAGACACCCTTTCAAAAAAAAGCTATAAAATACAAAAAATAGTTTATCTACAAAAACATTGACGGTATATGTTCAAATGAAAAGGGAGAATTTCTTCTATGTCCTTTCAAAACTACTACATTAGTACATTATTTCTATATCCTTTCAAAATTTTAAATTACTTATATATCCTATTATACTTTTAAAAATTACTTCTCTTTATCAGGTGGTTCTCCTCCTTCCTCCAGCGTTCTCATGCTTCCTCCAGCGTATTTATTCTCCCACATCTCCCTTTATCCGACCACTCTACTCACCTCCGCTTCCCTTTCTCCGGCGACGCGGTCGTTCTCCCCTTCTTTTTCGAACAACGAACTACAAATGATGAACTCAAAGATTATTCACGGAACGAAGTTGACCTGTGACAAAGAGCGAACAACAAACGATAAACTCGACATAGAACTCGAAGTTTATTAACGGCAAAGTGGAGATCCAACAATTGAGAGTTTTGAAGGCTTTTACCGATCCAGATCCGGATTCGTTTTTTATTTTGGAATTTTTATTTAGGGATTTATAGTTATATGGATTTAGGGTTTCTTATTTTTTTTGTATTTCGATCTAGATATACATTTCTATTGAATTTAGATCTAGATTCATATTCTAAGTTTTTGAATTTTCTTGTTCTGATTGGTGTATTTGGAAAAGATAAATAATTTTGTTTATGTATTTGATTTAGAAAAAAAGATTCTAGTTTGTGTATGGGTATTTGAATTTCTTTTTTTTTTTGTTTTTGAATCTTAATTTAGTTTTGAATGTTGTACAAATGTGATTTATTATGGATTTGAATTTGATAAGCTATGAATATTGGATGAATGCTTGAACTTTTTTCCCATGTTTGAATCAGATCTAGAGTTGGATTTAAAAAAAAAAATTGGTATGAATCTGATTTAGGCTTTTTGTATGAATCTAATGTGTTTTGGTTTATATATGAGTTTTTTAGTCTATAAAAAATCCCTCCAAATCAAAAACCTTTTTAATCCATACAGATTAATTCACACAGACAATTTTATGTACACGAGACTTGAAGGAAAACCTACCAAAAAACCCCTTAGTGGATCAATTTCAACTTCAACAATACACAAATGATCGACAAAATCAAATCATAGCAAAAGTTATGTTCTTTCAAAGACGACACTGTCTGCTTCCCGATCATGGGCCTCTACAAACTTCAAGTCCCTTTCCTTCACGTCTCGGCCCATATGACAACACCACCTTGACATTTTACTTCATGAATGAGATTGATGGAATTTTTTTAAAAGGATGTCTCTAGAATCTAAAAGAATTGCAAAGCATAATAACAAAAAAAATGTAAGACAAATAGAGAAATTAGTTGTAAACACCAACCTACATGGACAAAAATAGTAGTAACTCTAAACTTTATAATGTAATATCTTGGCAAACTAAGGGGGCGCTTGGTTAGGGGTATTACAGGGCAAAGAATGGGAATGATATTGAAAACTGTTGCTTGGTCTGATATTATATAATGGAATCATTCCTGCAGATCCATTAGTTTTCGTTCCTGACCAAATTGAGGGGAATGAAAGTTCTATTTCTACTTATTAGTTCTTTTTTTCATACGTCATTCCATCTTTTGATGTTAAATGGAACATCTTTTGTATTTCGAAAGTGGAGGAAAATATTTTTGTAATATGAAACAATTGATTATAGTGGGTTAACCAAACAACATCAATAAAATGCTCATTTTCATTCTCATTCTCCTGCATTCCTAATCTCATTTTCATTCCCATTCCATAATATGAACCAAGCTGCCCCTAAGACTTTCATTCACCACAAATTATTGTTTCGCCCTTATACTTTTAAAATTACAATTTTGAACGAGATTGACTTTATCAAGTTTAAGTCGTTAACTTGGGTGCATTTTCATTTTTTTTACCAATTTATTTTGAATTTCTAGAGTAAACTACATGATTTTGTCTGCATAGTCTTACAATTCCTTCGATATTGGTCGTAAAAACTAACCCCGATATATTTTTATTATTATTTTACGTCATTAATATATGGTATTTCTGTCTTTTATACTTTATTTAATTTTCTATTTAAATTTAATTGATAATATATGTAACTAGGGGCGTAGACGAGTCGAGCTGAGCTCGAGCTCGACAGGGGTCGAGCTCGGCTCGAGACTTTATGTCAAGCTCGACGAGCTTTCATACTTCAAGCTCGTGCTCGACTCGTAAAAGATAGATTATAGCTCGAGCTCGGCTCGAAAAGCTCGAAAGATACATATATAGGTTATTTTGATATATGTCCCTAGCTTGTATACATAATATATATAATAATATAAAAAATAGGGTCAAGTTATTTTGTAAACCAGTTTTTGGTTGTAAACCGTGTAAACTCATGGTTGCACAGCTTAAATCAACGAAATTGGTTTAGGAGATGTTTAATACGATGAAAATGTTTCATATACTAAAAATTTTGACGAAATTGTTTCACATTTCGGTGTTTTTTTTATTCATACGAACGTTTTTCTTATTTATGTGAAACATTTTCATTTCTATGTAAAAAACACCTTCATATGAAACAATTTCGTCAAAATTTTTAGTATATGAAACATTTTCATCATACTAAATAACTCCATGAACCAATTTCGTTGATTTAAGCTGTGCAACTATGAGTTTACACGGTTTACAACCAAAAATTGGTTTACAAAATAACTTCCCTCATAAAATATATATATATATATATATATACACTATACAAGGCTTGAAAAGCTCGAAAAGAACTCTAGCCGAACTCTTAAAAGCTCGAGCTCGGCTCGTCGACTCGTTAAATATTCGAACTCGTTTTTTAGGTTCGAGCTTGTACTTGAACTTGATAAAGTTCGAACTCGAGCTCAAAAGTTACTCGATAAAAGTTCGACTCGTTTACACCCCTACATGTAACACTCCATTGAGGGTATTTGTAGAGAATGTTAAAGAAAAAGGTTAAAAGTAGTGCAACTTATATGGTATATAGGGACGAAAAATGCTAAATAGAAAAACGCAAAGGCTTAGAAATAGAAGATTTGGTCAACATAATTCAAATGTTACATAAATGGATTAGAGAGTCGCTTTCCCCATTGGCTCATTGCGATTTGCGACTCTCGAATAAAAACAAGCAACTCTCGGTAAATGTTTATCTCTTTTGCTCCGTTTATATAAATGCAAAAACGATCCTAAAAAATGAGAATCGGTGTAGTTTTATTTTTCATATATTCTATACTTGTTATACTACATACAATATCTATTTAGATAAATGTAACAATAAGGTATTGTGCAAATGTTTGATTTCGGAAACCCTAACAGATTCACAATCAATATCATAATGTGGCGAACTTCTGACCCACTTAGCTATGGTAAGATGGTAGTAACTGATGCATGATTTGCATAACAAGTTCAATCTCATCAATTTTGGAGTCACAATCAGCCAGAGGGGAGGGGATTTCTACCAATTATTACTTTCAACTGAAACCCGAGACCATTATTAGTCGGTATAAAACATTCTTTGTTGTTTCTAGTGACGCATATCACTCCCATCTGCGGTAAAACCTAGGGGAGACAATTCTCGATACAACATAAAAATAAACGGGTTTTATTTGAAAATATATGACTCGTCAAAACTTTTAACATCTGAACCGCCAACCCATCTATGACCCACGAACATGTATATGGAAGGTTGTTGACGGAATTAAAACCTGAATATCATTACCCATTTATGACCTGCCAACTCTTTTATATATGGAAGGTTGTTGACGGAAGTAAAAACCTTCTTCGAAGATTATTTTCCTTGTAGTGGTAATACTCTCGGTTCTTGCTATATCTCTTACCGGGTAAGATTCTATGTCGTTACCATACTCATCCGCTAAGGTAAGTGATATTGGGTTTTCATACTCACCCGGTATGGTGAGTGACATCATGTAAACATGTGCTCAAGAAAAGTTTAGAAAACAACACCCAAGTTAGATTCCGGTAATGATATTGAAATAGTGATCTAAAATCAAACTCGTATCAAACGCGTATCAAAAAGTATTTCAGACTACATTTAGTCCCCAAATGGGGATTTTAGATCTACGACTTCTATAAACATATTATCGCTACTACCTCGTTGGGTTTGCAAATCTCAAGAGGTAGTTCGTCGCAACTTGGGCGGCGTTTTTTGACCCTCTTTTCTTTTGTAGCACCTTGAGTGCAATCTTGGCGGCCTCGTCGTTCGTCAGGACGTCCCAAAGCCCGTCCGTCGCGATTACCATGCACTCGTCAGAAGTTGTACGATGATGGAATGCTTTCACCTCTAGAGATGGGATAACCCACGGTCTCATATACGCGTCACCTACAAATAAAATAATTAATAGGTTTGATTTTATTTTTCATATTATATGCTTGTTATAAATACAAACCATATCCTAGAAAACACAATCTATAAAATCAATTATATATAGGGAGTTATAAATACAACCATCTATATAAAAATTAAATTTCTTGAATGTTTGTTGATGTTCTTGGGTATTTTAAGGTTCTTGGTGCTAATATTGATGATGTCGTTCGTAGTGTTATTGGACCCTTCTTATAAAAGGAACAAACTAATACAAAAAATAGAAGAAATGGTAGGACAAAACTGCCCCTCCTAAAGGGGCACGTGTTCTAAAATACTCAAGATATGAGGGGCAGTTTTGTCCTTCTACCATTTCTTCTATTTTGTGTATTAATTTGTTCCTTTTAAATAAAAGGTCCAATAACACTATGAACGACATCATCAACATTAACACCAAGAACCCTAAAATACTCAAGAACATCAACAAGCATTCAAGAAATTTTGATCTTTATATAGATGGTTGTAATTATAACTCCCTATATATAATTGATTTTATAGAGTTTGTTTTCAAGGATATGGTTTGTATTTATAACAAGCATATAATATGAAAAATAAAATTACACCTATTAAGTATTTTATTTGTAGGTGAGGCATATATGAGACTGGTGGTTATCCTATCTCCAGAGGTGAAAGCATTCCTTCGTACAACTTCTGACGAGTGCATGGTAATCGCGACGGACGGGCTTTGGGACGTCCTGACGAACGACGAGGCAGCCAAGATTGCACTCAAGGTGCTACAAAAGAAAAGAGGGTCAAAAAACGCCGCCCAAGTAGCGACGAACTACCTCTTGAGATTTGCAACCCAACAGAGATAATATGTTTATAGTAGTCGTAGATCTAGAAAGGAAGGGAAGGGCTTGGTGTTTGTGATTACATCGACTATCCTATGGTAAGATGGTGGTAACTGACGCATGATTTGCATAACAAGTTCAATCTCATCAATTTTGGAGTCACAATCAGCCAGAGCATCTGCCAAATTTTTTTGGGTTACGGTAGAAATCAGTAATGGAGGAGGTGCCCTTTTTAGTATTACGAAACTGCTCTTGAAGCGGAACCATACGAGACATTTTATTATTGAGAAAAAACTCATCAAGCTTATCCCAAAGATCTGTGGCAGTACAATTATCACTAGATATTATTTGCAAAAGATTAGCATCACAAGTCGAGTAAAACCAGGATTTTATGCGGGAGTCAATGGCCTCCCAATCCTCATCATCATCACTCGCAGGTTTGGATTTGCCAGTTATGTGACCATGGACTTTAGCACCCTTACACATGTCAAAAAAGATGTGACGCCAAAGTTTTTATTTGGACCCATCAGTGGAAAACTTAAGGGTTAAGTACATAGGAGTGTATCGAACTTGTCACGTTTTATCATTGTATGTACTTAACTTTAGAACTTACCGATTAATGTATCGAACTTGCTAAAATTGTCATTGTATGTATTTTATAACAAGTTGGATACACTTTCATGACAAGTTGAATACATTAAATGGTAGGTTTTTGATAAAGTTGGATACATACAATGGCAATTTTAGCAAGTTCGGTACATTAATCGGTAAGTTTTAAAGTTGAGTACATACAATAATAAAACGTGACAAGTTCGATATACTCCCATGTACTTAACCCAAAACTTAAAGCTAAACTGGGAGTACACGTTGGTGAGGGCAAACACAAGTTGGCTAGCGCTAGGGGCAGTGGGGGAATTTGAGGGCGACGAAGAGGTCATGATAAAAGTAAATGGAAAACAAAAAATAAACAGCTAATAAAAGTAAGAAACAAGTAGACGAAAAGCCTAACCGCGGGTAGAGAGATAGTAATGTATCGAACAAGCGCCTCACACGAAAACAACAATGAGTTCGTTGAATCAGACAGTGGTCAAGATGAGAGCGTCGTATTCGCGGCGCGAGCTTTTAACTTTTTTTCGCGGCGCGAGCGCGGTCTTCGCGACGCAAGTAGTGGTGCAGCGGGAGGGACGTCGCGAAGCAGAAACGATCAGTGGGAGGTACGGAAGCGACGACGCTAGGGTTTGCAGGCGCTAGGGTTTTCAGCGGTGGCGCTAGGGTTTGCGGCGACAAGAGGAATCGCTGGCGGAAAGAAGAGACCACGATGGTGGTAGGGTGTGGCTAGAACGGCGATAGAGGTCTACCACCACGAAGGTTTTGCGACGAGGTCGACGATGGTTTTGCGGCAGCAAGGACCACCACGAACAGCAGTAGTGTGCGATGGTTTCGCAAGCGGTTGGCAGTAAGGTCTACCAAAACCGGCGGCGGTGCAAGCAGTTCACAGCGGTGGGAGCTGGGTGACCAGCGATGGTTGACCGACGAGGGGAGGAGGTTTCGGCGGCTGGAAGAAAAAAAGAAAATTAGGATTTTCTTGGGTGCAAACGATTTCTGGAACGCTAATGGGGAATACACCGCTACTGCACCACCACGAGAACCGCTGCTAGACCGCCTTAGGATTACCCAAAAACTCAAAACCGAAAACCGATTGAGTGTGTATGTGTGTGTCGACTTTTAGAGAGAGAGAGGGAAGGGTTTTAGCTTTTCTTTTTCTCTAAGTTGCTAATGAG
Organism: Centaurea solstitialis; assembly: GCA_030169165.1. Taxonomy (NCBI): domain Eukaryota; kingdom Viridiplantae; phylum Streptophyta; class Magnoliopsida; order Asterales; family Asteraceae; genus Centaurea; species Centaurea solstitialis. The sequence goes on from CM058043.1 coordinate 18,422,615, forward strand.
ATGCAATGAGAAAACCATTAGGTTTACCATATATTTATAAGACTAAATATGGCAGTAACCTAATAGAAAAGTCCGTTTAATTATTAAGCCCGATAGGCTTTAATTAAACCTTTCCATATATTAATTAACTATTAATATATATTCAATAAATAATAAATAAACTATCTATTATTTATTTTCTCTCTTAATTAATTAATTTCACTCAATTAATTAATTCCACACAACTAGTAAATCCAAACGATCTCTAATCGGGTGTGTAGCAGTGTTACCCACTAGTGCCTTATAATATTAGACACGGTAAACCTAGTTACTGTCTTGCACATAATCCTTTCACTCAATATACCATTGAACTCTTTTTTTGTACTCATAATAACATTATGAGTGGTAATAGCCCGTTTTTTTTCTTACGTGACATTTAAAATTATTAAAAAAATGCTTATGTGGATATGACGTGTGTTCCACGTGGATCTGACGTGTGTTTTTGACTTTTTATACTCATAACACCATTGACTTTTTATACTCGTAATACTCATAAAAAGTCAAAAACACACGTCAGATCCACGTGGAACACACGTCATATCCACATAAGCATTTTTTAATAATTTTAAATGCCACATAAGAAAAAAAAACGGGCTATTACCACTCATAATGGTATTATGAGTACAAAAAAAAGAGTTCAATGGTATATTGAGTACAAAAAATAGTTTGATGGTTATATTAGTACAAATGGAATAGTTGGTTACCCAAATAAGTCATAGACCCTTTTCATAAATATCGTCGTGACATACTCTTCACAAAGTTCGAACCCAAATAGTTAGGGATACCATCCACTAACCTGTGGATGTTACCTTACCATTGAACTAACACATGTTTTGATTTCAATATATCTGTTTCAATATATTGGATTTCAATATATTTGTTTTGATTTCAAATATCAATATTGAAAATTTCCATGGGAGAAGTTGCACCCCTTTCTCCAATCACAATTTTCCTCAAAGTAAGGCATATTTATTTTCTTTTTCCTGATACTCGTATTAACATATTTATAGGGGTCGTATATATATAGAGATAAAGGTTGAAATGAGAAACATATCCCTTTAATAGGATATGAGAACTCATCGTAGTCACTCATCCGGTCAATAAAGACGGCTTTGACCGGTCCCCCCCTTTAATAATCCCATGAATTGCGTCAATCCTCCTAATCACGTCCACCATAACTGAGGATGAATGGCTGAGATAAGATAAGTGAGATTGCTGCTCACATTCTCTTAAATTGATATGCTTCTCATATGAACCTTCCTCTCTCTCTATATATATATATATATATTAGGTTTGCAAATGCACATGACGCTAGGTATATGTATGTATATATATATTAGATTTATCAACATTTAGATTATATTTGAAATAATAAAATAAAAGTGAAAATGACCGGTTTTAGCTGCCCGGATCCTCCTAATATATGTTCACGAAGCACCACGCAATGTTTTGTCCAAAGCAGAGTCCGTTTGGTCGGGTTTACAAAATTTGAGTCGAAAGCGTCGCGAAAAGTCCAACCCTGGCCGTGGGAAAATCCCGACCCCACAAACCATTTTTATCTACCCGGATCCACCTAATATATGTTCACGAAGCACCACGCAAAGTTTCGTACAAAATGGGCTTCGTTTAATTGGGTTTAAAAAATTTCAATCAGAAGCATCGCGAAAAGTCCAACGCTGGCCGTGGGAAATCCCGACCCCACAAACCGGTTTTATCTGCCCGCATTCTCCTAATATATGTTCACAGAGCACCCTGCAAAGTTTTGTCCAAAATAGAGTCCGTTTGATCGGGTTAAAACTTTTTGAGTCGGAAGCGTCGCGAAATTCTAACCCTGGCCTTGGGAAAATCCCGACCCCGAAAACCACTTTTATGTTCCCGGATCCACCTAATATATGTTCACGAAACACCACGCAAAGTTTTGTCCAAAACGGAGTCCGTTTGGTCGGGTTTAGAAATTTTGAGTCGGAAGTGTCGCGCAATGTCCAACCCTGGCCGTGGGAAAATCCCGACCCCACAAACCAATTCTCACAAACTCACCCCCTTTTACACACACACACACACACACACACACACACATATATATAGTCTGTTTGATTACAGCAATCTTGAAACCTTCTTCTCTAACTTCCTTCCCATCTTCTTTGAAACCCTCTCCTCTTCCCATTTTCTTGAAACCCATCTTCATCTTCTCCAACATTCTTCAAATTTTTCTTGAAACCCCCAAACCCCATCTCCTCTCAATCCAATTTTATTTTTATTTTCTTGAGACCCTCTGATCCAAAACTAGTCTGTTGATTGACCTATATATACATCTATAATCCTCATCTTCTTGATTGACCCCCTACCAATACTATAATAATGGAGGTGAAAGCTTATACTTCTTGGGGAAAAGTGTCCTCAATTGGCAGGAGACCAACTATGGAGGATGCAATCTGGGTGTCTCCAAATTTGTTGAAATATCAAGACTCCCCAATGCATTTCTTTGCAGTTTATGATGGACATGGAGGGTCTGAGGTAAACCCCAAAATTTTCAATAAGTTTTGTGTTCTTGAACTATTTTCTTGATTCTGATCTTGTTTTTCTGATTTTGAGTAGTAGTGAATGTAAATATAACTTTAATTCTTAGATTTTGTTTTTCTTTTCATTTTTATCCATTATAATTTAAATAGTGTTTATGTTTGATACTTCGATTATGGGTATTTTGAAGTTTGATTAGTATTCACCCATTAGCATTGCATAGGACCCCTTATACGTTCATATTAGAATTTAGAAATTTTTTGTTTACCGTTTTATTTGAATTTAAAGTGTTAATTAGTTATTCACTATTATCCAAGAAGTGGACATAAACACAAACACAAACACACACATACATGTGTATGTATATTATAAACATATTTAATACACAAGTTGTATTAAATATCTAAAGTGTTATTTTTTTGTAGGTTGCCGTATATTCGTCCATGCGATTTCACGAGATCCTTGCACGTCATTGGGATGCAGAAACATTGATTGAAGATGAGAAGATGAAGGAGCTTCTTGTTCGCTCCTTTGAAGAACTTGACCGTGAGCTACCCTCGGTCAAGGGTTATCGCGAAGATATAGGGTCTACGGCCCTGGTGGCTCTCGTGTCCACATCGGATATCTTTGTGGCAAACATTGGTGATTCTCGGGCGGTGCTCTGCCGCACCACCGAGGTACTTCCACTTTCCGATGATCATAAGGTAAATTTAACTTTATGTCATTTGATTTTAACTCTAAAATTACCGTGATTTAATTTTATTTGTTTAAATATTAGCCGGATAGGGCGGATGAGCAAAAGCGAATAGAAGACCTGGATGGTTTAGTGTTAAACAACGAAGGAGCCCGGGTCTTTGGGGTATTAGCAATGTCCCGCTCCCTTGGTAAGAAAATCAATCAAACTATTAAATCTTACTATTCACACATTTTACCTTTTTTTTTGTCCTACAATTAGATATGACTAAACAATGAAAAATAAAATTATACCTATTAATTATTTTTATTTGAAGGTGACATGTACATGAGACCATGGGTCATCCCAACACCGGAGGTGAAAGCATTTCGCCGAACAACTTCTGATGAATGCGTTGTAATCGCGACGGACGGATTATGGGACGTCCTAACGAATGATGAGGCCGCCAAGATTGCACTCAAGGTGCTAGAAAAGAAAAGGGGGTCAAAAAACGCCGCCCAAGTGGCGGCGAACTACCTCTTGAGATTTGCAACTAAAAAAGGTAGTTCCGATAATATATCAATAATAGTCATAGATCTAAAATCCCCATTTGGGGATTAAATGTAGTAAATGTAGTCCTAAATACTTTTTGATACTTTTTGATACTTTTTGGTATGCGTTTGATATGCGTTTGATATGCGTTTGATATGCGTTTGATATGCGTTTGATTTTAGATCACTATTTTGAAATCATTACCGGAATGTAACGTGGGTGTTGTTTACTAAACTTTTATTGAGCAAGTGTTTACATGATGTCACTCACCTAACCGGGTGAGTATGAAACCCAATATTACTTACCTTAACGAAAATAACCTTCGAAGAAGACTTTTGCTTCCGTTGACAACCTTCCATATATAATGGTAGGAAAAGGTTTTAGAGAGGGTGGAATACATAGTGGACAAAAGGGTGTTCACGTTGCTCTTGAAAATGATTTTTAACAAGTGATCACAAAGTACATACATAGTGATTAGTGAACAAAGGTTGTTCACAATGCTATTGAAAATGCTATTTTTTTATACGTGATCACAAGGTTTAACTCAGCTAGCATTTATCATATAGATTAGCTCTAAACTTATAATCTATGCAGTTGTTTGTTTTTTAAACCTCTTAAGTTTGAAAATTAAGAGGTTTATAGACTTAAGATCGTATGTTTTTAACGTTAAGAAAATACTAAAAAGCTCTTACCGTACTCTAAACTTTTATTAGGTGCACCATCCAACTCTTATTTTTAGACAAAATTATTTCATTTATATATATAAAAGTTAGAACCAAAGAGAATGACTTGGCATCATGACAAGGCTCTATTTTTAATTATTTTTAAAGCATTTACTTTGAATTATTTTTAAAGCATTTACTTTGTTTTTTAGGTTGTCCCACATTGATAGTAAAATGAAAAATTGGAAAGTGAAGGTGTGTATATAAAGTGTTCATGTTGATTGTGGTGACACCATGAGAACCAAACATTCACCAATTGTTGATTGTGATTAAATTTTCTTTGTCCCACATTGGTGTCAAAAGTAAAAAGTTGGAAGTAGAAGTGATTATATAAAGAATAAGATATGGTTTAATGATCATCCAACCTTTGATCCATTTTTGGGTTTGATAGTTATTTTCAATGAATGTTCATTCTAATTTTAATCCATTTTTGGATTAGGTAGTTCTATTTTATTTACATGACAAAACATGTAATGTAATACTTGAACATCTTTATATCTTTATAAAAACAACCAATCTTTATGTATATATATAAGCAACAATCAAAGAGAAGTAACGTAATTGTTGGATTGTGATGAAGCATTCACCAATTGTTGGATTGTGATGATATCTTCTTTGTCCCACATTGGTGACAAAAGTAAAAATTGGAAATAGAAATGGTTATATAAAGGATAAGATATGGTTGAATATCCAACCTTTGATCCATTTTTGGGTTTGATAGTTATTTTCAAAAAATGTTCATCATAATTTTAATCCATTTTTGGATTAAATAGTTTTTTTTTATTTACATGACAAATCATGTAATGTAATATTAGAACACTTCATTTTAGTTTTATATAAACTAAATTTATATCTTTTATCTTTATTATATATATATATATATATATATATATATAAAAGCAACAACCAAGGAAAAATAAGGAAAAGTTGGATGTATAAATTTTAAGATATGACATGAATGTTCATACAAATTTTGAGATTTAATACTAAAAGATTATGTGGAAGAGCACCCAAAAACCCACGACTTCCACCGCCTAATCCAACCACCATATTAACCACCACCGGCTACTTCATTTTCGACGCCTCCGTCCACCTTCACTCACCAACGTCTACACCTTCCTCTGACAACTTCATCTTCTCCGATGAATACCTTTACCGCCCCTCCCTCCCACGCACCCACACCGAATAAATCAGGAATTGACTTCATCTTCCATGTATCCCGCTTTCACGACCACCACCGCTCACCTCCAGATCCGGTAGCACCATCGGCGAACACCATCGATCTGTAAACTAATCATAGATCCATCGATTGAAACCAAAAAATGAGTCGCCGGCCTTCTTCTGTAAACCCATCACAACTCTCACCTACATTGATTTGGTTGAAAATGGGATTTCAGGCGATGCTTCCACCTTGGCCATGGTATGTTCGAAACCGAACTCTCTTAACTTGTCAAGAAACTCGATTGATTTTAATGGCGGTTATCCCACCGATGGGGGTTCAGGATGGGGTCATTGATTTGGGTTTTCTTATTTTGGGTTGATTTAGGGTTCTTGATTTAGGATTGATATGGGGTTCTTGATTTAGAGTTCTTAAATTTAAGATTGGGTTTTCTTTTCCTTACTTCTTTTGGCTATACAAAGTTTTTCATGGTGGCTGCAGGTTGGTGGTGGAAGTTGCAGGTTCGTGGTGGTGGTGTTTTTAATTACGGTCTTGGTCCCTGGTCTTTTAAATGAAAATAAAACAATAATTGAAATGACTAAAATGCCCATCATGAGCACAACACATGATAGGTTTAACGGACCAAATTAGATGGCGTCAGTTTCAGGGACCCAGAGCGTTATAAAATGTAAACCACGAGGACCCAATCCATAATTATTTCAATCGAGGGACCCAGAGTGTTAAAACCACAGGGACCAAGTATGTAATTAACCCTAGAAAAAATAATATGATTGATAATACGGTAAACCTGAGGACTTAAAAAGAATAAAACAAATTTTTAGGGGGGAAACACATCATTTACATTGAAAACCGTATGTTTCATTTCATCATCTCTCTTGAAACCATATTGAAACCCTAATTGCAAATCGCGCAGCTTACATTGAAGATCGTAAACGTCGAGGCTGCTTCTATCACCATTCAGATTCTGTAATCGTCCAAAGGCTCCTCATCTCGTCGTTGTGCGATTTTGTTTACCGAAAGGTACGCTATTTGATTTTGTTCACCGAAAGGTACGCTATTTGATTTTGTACGATTATACTGCAAAATTTCAGCATCGATTTGGAATTTAGAACTTGAATCCCCCTTCGTCGATTGATTTGGAATTTTCTGTAAGTTTTCATCAATTTTGTTCATTGTGATTGTTTTGTTCACTCTTATTTTTTTTTGGTTTTATGAACTTGAAATAGAGGTGTTGGCATCCATCCATCCATCTCTAATGGCAGTTTTGATTTGATAAAATATTGTAAAACTCCAACATTTGGTTTGGTTTGGTTTACTGATGGTCAAATGAATGAATGAACCATAACTTCATTCATGTGGTAGAAGAAATGGATTGGGGAAAGTCATTGGCACAAACTGAAAATTTTATTTGCCTTAATCCGGTCTATTGAAGATAATAGGATTTACCTTTTTTTTTTCTTTCATGAATTGAACTGCTCTAAGATTCATAACTTGTTTTTCTTATATGAAAAACACACAAGAGGGCACTGGTAGCTTTTATAACCCAAATATATCCACCAAGTATCATTCCAGTAACCACTTTTGGTCTGGACACACCTATGAGAATATATGGAATTCGACTCTAAAGATCTTGCTATCAGTTTAAACTGCAAGCCTTATTGTTGGGAGCATTAGTTTTTTTTTTGGAGAAGGTTCATCTAGGCTTCGCCTAGACTACATCCTTGGCAATTTGGAATTGAAAATTCGGCCGTCTGAGACTAAGCCTGACCCACAAGATGCGCACCAAGGGACTCGAACCTGGGGTGAGTGGGATACTATCCACATCCCCCACAGGCGTTACCGCTACGCACAAGAAAGATGACAGTTTTGGGTAGTTTAACGAAACTCAAATCAGAGGTGACTGATGATTTCATGCTTAAGATAGGATAAGCATATTTTATAATGCTATTGAATTCCTCACAGGCAAAGTCAACACCTGTCAGAAACTTAGATGAACTTAATGTTATTGAGGTCTTCCCATCTCCATATTTCTCATCAGCAAATGAGAGGGAAACACAGAACTCTTTGTCTTTATAATGTATGTTGATTATCTATGTGTTCCTGTATTTGGATGCTATTAGGCTTTATCTTTAGCTAAGCGTGTTACTAGAAGCAAAGTTCAAGTAATTGATATGTGAAAAGCATCCTTTCTTTTAGGTGCTTTCCCTTGGAATCATATGCTGCTGCCTGCTATTGGTGGGTTCAAATACAAGAAATAAAGGAGGCCATGGAGCTTCTTCTAACTCACCCACATTTTTATATATGAAGACATTTTGGGATCAAGCCTTTTAAAGGTGAGTGTGTATTTTAATTTGAAGTTACTTGGTGATGTTATATATAGAAGTAACTTGTCCTGCCTATTTAAGCTAAGAAGAGTTCAAGTTGCCATCTAGACTTGAACCCTTCTTAGCTTAAATAGGCAGGACAAGTTACACCTACACTTTCATAATCTGCATTTAGTTTTTTTATTCTTATGCAATATGTTCATCTTGGTTATTAAGTCTTATAGAATAAGTAGATTGTTATTTCATTCATATTACTTGTTAAAATAACATCTCAAGTATCACACAAATATATAACACTTCTTTTTTAATAATTACAATTTACAAATTATAAGAATTGAGTATAGAATGTATTCCGTCACCTCAAAACTCCATTCCTTCCTAAATTCATAACACATTTTGTAAATCAATTAACTAAAACAATATATTAGCATGGAGTTCAATTTAGATGATGATCCAACTATTCTTACAGGAAGAGCTGTAACAGAGCACCTCGCCATTTTCATTGGCGATGATCAGCATCAATTCGCAATGCCTGACCCCCCCCCCCCCCCCCCTCCTACTTGGTCAGTTCCATTCTTCTATTTTAGATTTCATTTATTCATATTGTAGGATATTTACATGGATAATTCAGATTTAGTTTTGCTAGCAAAAGCTTGGCAGCTTTCAAGCTGTTATCTTACAAGGATCTTAAAAACCAAACTGTCTTTATTTCTGTTATTTTTCAGTGTTTTTCCATGACTGATGACCGATAAAGATTCAAGCATCCTTGATTTTCTATCCCACTGGTAAATTCTATTCATCTGACAGATAGATTTTGTTTTATATCTGACATAATTTGATTTCGACATAGATGGGAAAGATATCTTCTAAAGGTTAGGGGCTAATCATTGTTCAATTTTTTTGTAAAGTTGAAGAGAAGTGACTATGAATCTATCCCCTTCAATACCTACATTTTTTCTCTATAATAACCTGTAAGGCTCTAAGAGTTTCAACAATTTTAGAAAGATTTTAAAGAAAATAGTTCAGCCAAACCCAACTATAATTTAAAACGAGTCATCATCTAAAACCGTTGTAACAACCTTTACCGCCAAATAATTAAATGTAATCAAAGTTGCAATTCAAATCCTAACGATAACTTAAATAAAACCCAGGTTCAAAGTTTGATAAATAAACTAATAAAACTAGTCTAAGCCAAACGGGAGTTCGGATCCTTCGAGAGTACTGTCATGCCACGCCTTTGCCCTTCGTATCCGCATTACTAGGACCTGCAATATCTGGAAGATGGGGGGGGGGGGGGTAAGCTAATGCTTAGCGAATCCCTACATCTCATCATAAATCAATCACATGTAACCACACATAACGCGCCCGGAGACCCGGCCCTTAACCGATACCACACTTGTACCTCCAAGGGGACCACGAGTCTCCACGTCCGATGTCCGACATCCAAACACCCCAAGGTCACTCTACCTCGACATCCGATAATAGCCGTGAACCCTTGGCTAGACAAAGTCACCACGCACCCGACATCCGGGCCAGTGACACTTATCTAGGGACTAAGCCAAACAAACACATAACATCTAAACAATCAATAACCACGCAACAACCAATAATTTCAGCCATACAACAAATAATAACCGTAACATACAAACATCATTACATAACCATGAATTAAGCGAGAGTGCGAGACAAGTAATATCATCATAACAAGACGAGGAACTCACCTCGATTCCTAGCTAACGGCAAACCTTACTCACGTAATCGCTAAACTCCCGAAAGACCGAGAGAGAGAAAGAGAGTGATCGGAAAAGAGGGAGACTCCGGTCCCTCTTGCTGCTGGCCGGAAAAACGAAGGGAGAGAAAAGAGAGAGTGAGAGTGCGGCTGCTAGGGTTTAACTCCAAGCTGAAAAATACCACCCTTAGGCTTCCCTTAGGTCAGCTTATAAAGGGAGGGAAGGCCCGTTTTATGTGCTACGGGCCTGGCTTCTCACGCAAGCCATGTAACCCTTGGCTTCTCACGCAAGCCATGTAACCCTTGGCTTCTCACGCAAGCCATATAACCCTTGGCTTCTCACGTAAGCCATATAACCCTTTTAATTAACTAAATTAATTACCTACCAACTAAAATAAATAAATACAACTAAATTAGGAAAGGTAACAACTTACCAGAAAACCCGGGGCGTTACAACTCTCCCCTACTTGAATCAGACTTCGTCCTCGAAGTCGACTCCGTCAAACAACTCCGGGTAGTGAGCTCGCATCTCTGCCTCGGACTCCCAGGTCCATTCCGAACCCTTCCGATGCTGCCACAACACCTTCACGTACTTGATCTCCTTGTTACGCAAGGTTTTCACCTTCCATTCTAACAAGGCTATCGGCTTCTCAACGTAGTTGAGCTTCTCGTCGATCTGGATATCCTCCAACGGTACTACAGCCGACTCGTCCCGCACGCACTTCCGCAGTTGCGAAACGTGGAAGGTGTTATGGATCAACCTCAACTCATCAGGTAGCTCTAGCCGGTACGCAACCTTCCCGACCCGAGCCATGATCTTATACGGCCCGATAAAACGAGGTCCTAACTTACCCCTCTTCCTGAACCGAATCACCCCCTTCCAGGGTGAAACCTTCAGTAGGACGTAGTCGCCTACCTGAAACTCGAGGTCTGAACGTCGCTTATCCGCATAACTCTTCTGGCGACTCTGAGCGGTAGCTAGCCTCTCTCTGATCGTCTGCACCATCTCCGTCGTCTTGAGAACTATCTCGGTGCTCCCCAAGACTCGATGACCGACCTCGCCCCAGCAAATAGGCGTCCGACACTTCCTACCATACAGCATCTCGAAAGGCGGCATGCCAATACTTGCGTGAAAGCTGTTATTGTAGGAAAATTCCGCCAAAGGGAGATACCTGTCCCAGCTGCCCCCAAAATCTAACACGCAGGCTCGGAGCATATCCTCGAGCGTCTGGATGGTACGCTCTCTCTGACCATCCGTCTGAGGGTGGAAAGCGGTACTGAAATGGAGTTTAGTACCCATTTCCTTCTGGAACCTCTCCCAGAAACGAGAAGTGAAACGGGTGTCTCTATCTGATACAATAGACACTGGCACCCCGTGCAATCTCACAATCTCCCGAACGAAGATATTCGCAAGCTTATCCGCCGAAGAACTCTCCTGGATAGGTAGAAAGTGAGCGCTCTTGGTCAAGCGATCCACTATGACCCAGATAGCATCAAACCCTCGTGGCGTCTTGGGGAGTTTCGTGATTAGGTCCATAGTGATCTGCTCCCACTTCCATACCGGAATCTCCAGGGGCTGTAACTTGCCGTGCGGTCTCTGGTGCTCCGCCTTGACCTTCCGGCAAGTCAAGCACTCATCCACGTATCTGGCCACGTCCCGCTTCATGCAAGGCCACCAGTAGTCCTCTCGCAGACCTCTGTACATCTTGGTAGCCCCCGGGTGAATGGAAAACCTGGACTTATGAGCTTCCTCAAACAGAATCTGGCGATTACCCCCAGCTGAGGTACCCAAATCCTGCCGTAGCGCGTCAAAAGGCCCCGATTGTCCCTATCTAGCTTCGGGATCTCGCCAAATATCCGCTCGCGCTTTGCATGAACGTCTAACACTGCTTTCTCCTGAGCCTTCCTGATTAACTCCAATAAAGGAGTCGTAATCGTCATACGCAAGCACAAACCCCGAATGGGCTCACCGATCGGATTCCGACTCAAAGCGTCCGCAACGACGTTTGCTTTACCCGGGTGGTAAAGTATCTCGCAGTCGTAATCCTTCACCACATCAAGCCACCGTCGCTGCCTCATGTTCAAATTCGGCTGATCCATCAAATACTTGAGGCTTTTGTGGTCAGTGTATATTGTGCACTTGACCCCATACAAGTAATGCCTCCGCATCTTGAGAGCAAAGACCACTGCCCCCAGCTCCAAGTCGTGCGTCGGATAATTACATTCATGAGGCTTCAGCTGCCTCGACGCATAAGCGATCACCTTTCCGCGCTGCATCAGAACGGCGCCCAGTCCCTGGTGAGAAGCGTCGCAATAAACCACCATATCCTCGATCCCCTCCGGTAGAGTCAACACTAGTGCCTCACAAAGGCGCTTGCGCAGTTCATCGAATGCTTCCTGTTGCTTGCTGCCCCAACTAAAAGCGGCCGACTTCTTGGTTAGGCTCGTCAACGGTAGAGCAATCTTGGAGAAATCCTGGATAAATCTCCGGTAATACCCTGCCAGTACGAGGAAACTTCGGATCTCGGAGGGTGTCTTCGGTATTCCCCATTGCATGACTGCGGATATTTTCGCCGGATCAACCATGATGCCATCCTGATTCACTACGTGCCCCAGAAATTGCACCTCTCTCAACCAAAACGCGCATTTGGAGAACTTCGCATAGAGCTTCTCTTTTCTCAGCGTCTCCAAAACTTCCCGCAGATGGATCTCGTGTTCCTCCTTCGTCTTGGAGTAGACCAGGATATCGTCGATGAATACTATAACCGAACGATCAAGCATACGGCTACACACTCTGTTCATGAGGTCCATGAAAGCCGCGGGTGCGTTGGTTAGCCCGAACGGCATCACCACGAATTCATAGTGGCCGTAACGCGTGCGAAAAGCTGTCTTCTCGATGTCCGCCTCCCTGACCCGCATCTGATGATATCCTGATCTCAAGTCAATCTTGGAGAACCACGAAGCTCCTTGAAGCTGGTCGAACAAGTCGTCTATCCGGGGTAACGGGTATCGATTCTTCACTGTACGCTTGTTCAACTCCCGGTAGTCAATACACATTCTTTGCGATCCGTCTTTCTTCTTCACGAAGAGAATAGGAGCTCCCCAAGGCGAACTACTGGGTCGGATAAACTCCTTCCCAAGCAGCTCTTGCAGTTGATCGAACAGCTCCTTCATCTCTGACGGAGCAAGTCGGTACGGGGCTTTGGCTACCGGCGTTGCTCCAGGCACCAAGTCAATCCTGAATTCCACCTGCCGTTCTGGAGGGACCCCCGGCAATTCTTCCGGAAAGACGTCCGCGAAATCTTGCACCACCGGCACGTCTGTGGCCGTATTCACGGGACCCACCTCGCGAGTATCTCTGACATAAGCTAGAAGACCCCGTCCGCCGTGCTGAGAATGCCTCCGAGCCCTCGCGATCGAACGTAAGGCTGCGCCCTGGCTTGAGGTATTGCCCTGGATGACGAGTTCTCCCCCACTTGGGGTTCGAACCCACACCTGTTTGTAATGGCAGTCAATCATTGCCCTCACCGAGTCCAGCCAATCCATGCCCACAATTACGCACAACTCCTTCATCGCTATAGGTATTAGATCAATCTCGAACTTCGTCCCCGAAAACTCCATACAGCAGCTGCGATAGACGTCCGTAATCGACACCGTACGCCCATCCGCCACATCGACTATCAGTACATGACCCAAGTTTTCCGCTTCTCGGTCCCACAACGTGCAGAAGGATAGTGACACAAAGGAGTGGGTTGCCCCACTATCAAATAGTACAAGTGCAGGCATGGAGTTCACACAAAAAGTGCCTAACAAATAGTATACAATATGCAAATAAGAACCACAACTATAGGCAATTCATACATTCAAGGCGGATACGTACCCGTCACCGCCTTCGGAGCTGCATGAGCTTCCTCCGCCGTAAACTGGAACGCTCGACCCCGAGCAGACTGAGTGTCCGCCGTTCCACTACGGCCATTGGTAATGCGGAGTGTTGATGGAGCAGGGGCCCGCACATTTCCACCGCCAGTCCCACTAGCCTTCGGGTGTGGACACTCGATCTTCAGGTGACCACCCTGGCCGCAGTTGAAGCAAAGTCTGAGACCCTGCTTGCAGTCTTTCATAATGTGGCCAGGCTGGCCACACTTGAAACACGACACCGGCTGCCGGCCCGATCCGCTTTGCTGCCCCCGGCTGTTTCCACTACCCTTCTTGCTAGTCCGGCTATCGGTCGCTTTGAACTTCTTGGGTTGCGATGCAGAGTCAGGCTGTAACTTGATGGTAAGTTCGGCTAGCGATGCAGAGTCCGGCTATCGGTCGCTTCTGATTCAGGCTAGTATGAGGTACCGCCCTCACAAACTCGCGGATTTCGTCCCTCAGCATCCCCACAAACCTCTCCATTTTCATATCCTCGCTCCTGGCGTATTCAGGGCAGAAGAGTGCCATTTCACGAAACTTGATGGTAAGTTCCGTGACAGACTCGTTCTGCTGCTTGTAACTCAGAAAATCTCGGGTGATCCGCTCGACCTCTACCCGAGGTACGTACTGTTGACGAAAGCGCTCCACAAACTCGCCCCAAAGCAACGCTCCCAGCTGAGCCTCAGTCATTTCCGCAGCTTGTAGTTTCCACCAGTCTTTTGCTGGTCCTCGAAACAAATTCAAGGCGTAGCGAACCTTGAGATTCTCCGGACAGCCGCACGTATGGAAGACCCCTTCCATGTCAGAAACCCACCGCAGTGCCGCGGAAGGGTCCAGCTCCCCCTTGAATTCCGGAGGAGAGCAAGCCGCGAAATCCCGATAATTGAATCCCCGCTGCGGACCACCCCCAGCCGTGGTAACAGTAGCCAGACGTTCCTTTAACAGAGCCGTGAACTGATCCCTAACCTGATTGATAAGCTCGGGAATCATGTCGTTAAAGGCGTGATTCACCTCCTCTGCCACTAGTTCCCTAATCTGGTCAGAAGTCATCCCCTGACCATTTCGTGTGGTCACCATCGTCTAAAGAAATAGTGGAGTCAGTTTAAGTTCAAGTATCCTACTTTACTTTACACACCCAACACCAAGTTATCTGATTCCTTCAAATCTCTCGGACATTCAAGCATAGTTCCTGTAATGACAATGGTAGGAGCTCTTCTACCACCCTCATTACCGATCTAATGTTGGTTCCGATCGATCCCTAAGTACTCAACCAACTCATATAGACAGTGGTTTATAACATAATCCCAAATATAGATAGGCATGCTACTCAGACATTAACCTATCTCACACGCAACAGTCAACAATCAGACAAGGGATATGCAAAAGAGTCATACTGCTTATCGCGCAACCGCTTAATTACTCAATTGCAAAAATAACCACAACAATATCCACAAGATATTAACAGACACTTCTAACCCACATGCGTCTATTAATACAAAAGTACCTTGAGCTCCGGCTGGCTAGACAGTATAGAACTCTCGATCCCGAACTCCTACATAACCGAACTCCAGCTTGAGATCAGAGACACGCACCCGTGCCCCCGATTCACTCAAGCTCGGCTCTGATACCAACTTGTAAGGCTCTAAGAGTTTCAACAATTTTAGAAAGATTTTAAAGAAAATAGTTCAGCCAAACCCAACTATAATTTAAAACGAGTCATCATCTAAAACCGTTGTAACAACCTTTACCGCCAAATAATTAAATGTAATCAAAGTTGCAATTCAAATCCTAACGATAACTTAAATAAAACCCAGGTTCAAAGTTTGATAAATAAACTAATAAAACTAGTCTAAGCCAAACGGGAGTTCGGATCCTTCGAGAGTACTGTCATGCCACGCCTTTGCCCTTCGTATCCGCATTACTAGGACCTGCAATATCTGGAAGATGGGGGGGGGGGGTAAGCTAATGCTTAGTGAATCCCTACATCTCATCATAAATCAATCACATGTAACCACACATAACGCGCCCGGAGACCCGGCCCTTAACCGATACCACACTTGTACCTCCAAGGGGACCACGAGTCTCCACGTCCGATGTCCGACATCCAAACACCCCAAGGTCACTCTACCTCGACATCCGATAATAGCCGTGAACCCTTGGCTAGACAAAGTCACCACGCACCCGACATCCGGGCCAGTGACACTTATCTAGGGACTAAGCCAAACAAACACATAACATCTAAACAATCAATAACCACGCAACAACCAATAATTTCAGCCATACAACAAATAATAACCGTAACATACAAACATCATTACATAACCATGAATTAAGCGAGAGTGCGAGACAAGTAATATCATCATAACAAGACGAGGAACTCACCTCGATTCCTAGCTAACGGCAAACCTTACTCACGTAATCGCTAAACTCCCGAAAGACCGAGAGAGAGAAAGAGAGTGATCGGAAAAGAGGGAGACTCCGGTCCCTCTTGCTGCTGGCCGGAAAAACGAAGGGAGAGAAAAGAGAGAGTGAGAGTGCGGCTGCTAGGGTTTAACTCCAAGCTGAAAAATACCACCCTTAGGCTTCCCTTAGGTCAGCTTATAAAGGGAGGGAAGGCCCGTTTTATGTGCTACGGGCCTGGCTTCTCACGCAAGCCATGTAACCCTTGGCTTCTCACGCAAGCCATGTAACCCTTGGCTTCTCACGCAAGCCATATAACCCTTGGCTTCTCACGTAAGCCATATAACCCTTTTAATTAACTAAATTAATTACCTACCAACTAAAATAAATAAATACAACTAAATTAGGAAAGGTAACAACTTACCAGAAAACCCGGGGCGTTACATAACCTCATGGTGTTTTTATCACTTTTTAAAGGGTATTGCAAACTTCCTTTTATTGAGGAGTGTCTTATTGCTGCAACAAAGAGGACCGAGAAGGAACTCAGCGTAAGGCCGAAACATGCTCAAATGATTAATTATCCATTTGACCATAGACGCGAAATGGCATTATGTTAACATGTTTATATTTAGGAGGAAGAAGCTAAAAGAAATGCAGTGAATGTTAGATTGATCTAGTCTATTCTTCTTATGTATATTTCTTAATTGCTTGAAGGGACAACCATCTCAGAAAGAGTATGCCATCTTGGCTTCTTAGCTGGTTTCCTTGCTTCAATATATTTCTTGTTTACCCCTTCTTGGTTCCTTCTATTTATGGACAATACAATATCGTGGGTTGGGTTGTTTATAACTTAAATAGTGTCAATTTGAGGTGCATAAATGAACAACGGGAATGCTAATGGATTTGCAATTGTCATTGCAAGATTAAATGCTCAAGAAATCTGCGTACGCTACTAAACTTTTGAATGGCCATGATGAAATGGTGGTGTTCAAGAACCTTTTGCTTACGCTACTAAACTTAGTAAGTCATCTCATTTTGTATCAATATTCAAGGATCACCGATGCTCTTTTTGGCTCTGTTTTTATAGTGACCCACCAATCAGAAAGTTCATCACTGCGAAAGGGGAACATTGAGGAGCAAGAGCACGTGACATCCGCTCGTGCATTACAGAAATTCAAATTAAAGGCTTTATTTTAGGTTTGTTGGCTTTATCCTAAATAACTAGAACATCCGGTTATTGGTTAAGTATTTAGAATAGTTCCAGTTGTTTTTCATGTATACGCTTCGCTTGTCAAAGTTTCGAAGCTTTCTAATGATGATCTTGGCTTTATTAGGCCCGGTACTACACTAAAGTCAAGTACTACACTAAGAAGCATTTTTCTTATAAGGTTTTTAGCATTTTTAGAGATATTAGGCCTGGTGCTTTCACATAAACCTCTTGTCACCGGGTGGGTGATCGCCGACAGAGGTTTGTCGTCAAGTGGCCGGAGAGTTACCAGATTTCCGATGTCACCGAGTGCATGATGGCTTTTGGCTTGTCCAGCCACCGCCATGTTCTTCTGCTTAGCAACACCAACTGCTTCACCTTTATTAAATAAAAAAATTCAAGATTTAATCTTTATATCAAGAAACTTTAAAAAGAATAAAACCTATCAAGGAAGAACAAGAAAAGACCCGAAATTAAGAATTTGAGTATGGATCTGTTGGATTTTGGATCAAATCAGATCAAACTATTCACATGTGAATAAAACGTCATTGAATGATAATTTCTTTTGCGAATTGAACCATAATTTAAAAATTGTTAAATTGATTTATGAAGTTATATTCATTTTGTATTAATCCTTTCAATTTCGGGTATAGAGATCGTCCAACAGAGCTTCAATTTGGATTAGTTACTTACAAAACAACTTTCTTCTGAATTCACATAAACTTTGGAAACCACAAATGAGCTCAAGAGTAAATTCAATATAGATTCAGGTCTAGTAAAAGTAACCTAAGAAACTTACTCACAACTATTTCAAGATCTTGGTGTGTTAGCATCCCAACTACTATTTGAAATCGATGTGAATCCAACTTCTTTAGTAAAGTCAGATGTATGCCTTTCCTTCTTCACTGCAATCATCCCATCTTTCATCCCAATTAAAGCTTTCTTCACCTACAAACACACAAACAGTCCAAAAAAAAATCAATGACAATACAATCACCATTAGAACATCATAACAAGATCCCCAAAAAGACTAAAAATCAACAAACTAATCACAAATCCCAAAACGATATTCAACATCCAAAGCATTCATAGAAATTCGAAACAACAACAGTTAACCAACACGCCGATCCAAAATCATATATTTTCCTCGAAATTCATACAAAAAACAAGCGCAAAAAACTGAAATTTGGTCAAAAATTCATTTCAAATCAATCATCTCAATCTCCTAGATTCCACATAAATAAATAACATCAAAAACATCGATTCATATTGCTTCCACCACTACAATATAATAACAAAACCCACAAACATTCAATCAATCCGCATTACAACTAATTCAATCAATCAAACATCAACAACAAACAAACCGTACTTAAAGAAACAAAGCACTTATTTGAGCCCTAATTTCTGAAATTAAGCACTTATTTGAGCCCTAATTTCTGAAATTTAAACCGTACTTTGTTTCGAATACAAAATTAAGCACTTATTTGAGCCCTAATTTCTGAAATTTAGGCCATTACTTTCGAAAAAAGCCCTAATTTGCCAAATTTCAAAGAATGAAGTTTGAAGATGTAAGAAACAAAATGTCAATTGAAGTCCTAAATTTTGAAATTTTGGAAAATTAAGTTTTAAAAAGTGAAATTGAATGAACTGGAGATGAAGAACATACCAGGAGGAATGGAATGACTTAGGAATTACAAGAGCAAATGTGAAGGAAGCCATTGAAACTTCGAATAAGGTTTGGCAGTGAAGACGTGGGGAAGATAGATGTGGGAGCAGTTTCCAATTGATGCAGGCTGGAGTTGTACTCAATGCATAAATGGTTGTAATATTCGTGAAAAGAAGTTATGCTTAAAATAACTGAATAAGGCTCTTATATTAATAGTATAGATAAACATAGTTATATGATTGAAACTTGACGGATTTTTTAGTGCTTGTTCTGTCATATCAAAATAAAAACTACATTTTTATTATCTTTTTCATTCTTTATCCGTTAATACCTCTAACTGAATACGTAAATAAAGTGATTTGATAGGTTGTCCATTTTAAGTTCCTTTCATGTTGTTTATCAGAGGGTGTTTGGTCGAGATTGTTTATTTAAAGCAACTTAAGTTTTTTTTTCTTTTTTAAATTGTTTATCAATTTATGTGGTGTCAAATTGGAGTTTTCTAAAAAATGTTTGGAAGGGTTTATTGAGCCCTAACCGAGTTCGAGCCTTCTAGTGCGCATGCCTGGGGACATTTAAACTGTTCGCCATCCTTCTAGTGCGCATGATGATCGGCTGAATAACAACTAATTATTTACTTATTGGAATTCATTCCTAGTTAAATAACTGTTCTCCATCCTTTTGTAAAAGATTAAGGGGTCGTTTGTTTCCAAAAAAGTATCTTTTAAAACCTCTTAAGTCTGAAAATTATGAGGTTTGCAAACTTAAGACTGTTCGTTTTATTTTTAAGGAAAGATCTAAGAACTTTTTACCGTCTTTTAAAATTTTAAGAGGTGCACCATCCACCTCTTATTTTTAAGATTTAAAATCAAACTTTAGACATTTTAAACAACAAACGACACCTAAGTTCAATTGCAAGAATCCATGTAAGGTAGATAAAATCGGAATCCAATATACACACTTTCAACTAGACAATAGTCCACTGATTTTTCACTTTGTTTTAAAAATAGCCCTCCGTCACTAAACTCTCTTGTTAACTTTCTCGGTTAGTGATAGGGGAATTTTTGTTCATTTACACTTCTTAATAACTAACTAGGCTAGGCCCATTAAATAATTTTCCTATACCCTGCTATTTTCTTGTTCGATCATAATACGGACGCTCTTCTTACGTCAATCATAAACCTTTTTTTATTCCCTTCTTGATTTCTCAAAAAATCATTCCATCCTCTAATCAATTCATTAAATACGTGTTTCCTTCATTCAAATCTAAAAAACGCAAATTTAATTTTGGTATTTTTGTGGAATGCGCATCACATCAATTTAGGTCACCGTCATCTTGTGGTATATGTAATCACATTAATTTTTTTTAAGCAAAGCAAAGCAAGGCATTTATTAAAACACAGGGGCCCCAAGAATGGGACCAAGAAGCACATCAAGAGTACTCAAACAACAAGGAAGCAGCTAAAGACCAAAGGAATTAAGTGGATTAGACAACCACTAATCTCTATCAAAAATCCCCATCTTGCACCTACTAGAAATCCATAAAGCAGACAACCGTTGAATTCCCGGGAACAAGTCTTCCTCCAAGCACCTCTCCCGCGCAGCCAGGTCCTCGCAATGAAGAATACGGTTGCGCCATCTCCAAATACACCAAAGTCCCACCAAACAAATAGCGTCAAAAACTCTATTTTTTGGTTAATGTATCTGTATCATGGTATTTTTTTTTGGTCAATATGTACTCCTTAGTGTGTATTTAACCTTTACGTTTGGTGGTTGTATAATATATTTTGTTAGACAAACTTGAAACCCGTTGCATATTCAAACACAAGACTACTTGTATACTCAAGAGCTCCAAATACATACCTACGCATGAATGGTCCCCTACTCGGTCACAATCCGTGAAAAAGCTCGATGCATCCCGAAACGAGTTGATCGAGGCCACTAAAGCTGCAAATGCCCATACTTTCATCTCGTAAGTACACTCCGAATTGAATTATTGTTATTACTAATATCCTATGTTAAGAATTGGTAGTCATTAATGGGCTCTAATTAGGCTATGTTTGGCAAGCGTAGCTTATAAGCTAGCTGGTAGCTGATAAGCTAGCGGATAGCTGATAAGCTAGCTGTTGATTGATAAGCTTGCTAGTAGCTGATAAGCTAGCTGTTGAACAAATTATGTTTGGCAAAAACTAGCTTATGAGTATGTAAAATGACCAAAAAGGATATATTTGAATTTAATAATTAATATTAATAAGGGTATAATTGGAAAAAGCTACAATAAGCTCCTCATAAGCTACTCAAAGTAGCGTTTCAAAAAGCTAGCTAATAAGCTAGCTGATAAGCTAGCTTCCTGGTACATGTTTGGATGGACTAGCTTATAAGCTAGCTTATAAGCTAGCTTATGCTTGCCAAACAAAGCCTTAGTCATCGCGGTTGTAGAGTTTTATGGTAGTTCTTAATTAGTTGAGTCCACAATAAATATGTAATCAGAAAAAGTGTGAAAATATGCTCATATAGGAAAAGATTCAAAGGGGTTTACAGGAATTTGACTAAAATAGCCTATTTCCCAGGCCAACTTCACCTTTTTAGTCTCTTTTTCAACTGAATTGTCATTTTAATCGGAGTGTATACAAAATGTCTTTATATTTGCATAAACTTAATTTTCAGATAAAAAGTATTTTTTATGTAAAAATTCGAATTTTTGCGTCAGGATTCAAATTAATGCTTATGCGTAAGGATTTTTTTTTCCCAGAAATCGATCTTTACACAAATGCATAAGCTATCTTTGTAAAGACCGGCTATTTTTTGGAAAAGACTTTGAAAAGTGGCTAAAAAGTGAACTTGGTTTGGGTATTCTAGTTATTTCTCGGGTTTCACACATCCTAAACGTTCTTTTCTTTTATGTATAGGTCACTATCATTGTAGAGGTTTATGATAGTTTTTAATTTGTTGAGTTGACAATCATGTGCTTGTTGGGATTTTGTGAGATCCTCGTATCAAACTGACACGAGGAAACTGTGAATCTCAAACCGAACTGGATTAAGATCACACGATCAAAACCATAGGAAATAAACTGTTCTATAGGTTTAAACAATCAAACCTAACTGGTTTGATTAAGCGGAAGCAATAATGAAAATCCCGAAAACGTCACAGATCTTTATTGTCTATTTTATTTTAACAAACACAACTAATAATAATAATGGGTTTAGGATTATTACCTGGATTGCTTGAGATAGATCTACCCATAATCGACCAAACGGAATTCCTTCTAGCTGGATCTAACCCCGAACACCTCACGAACAAACGGTACGCGAAGAATTAGGCAAAACAAACTCGAAACCGAATCTGGTTTCGGGTTTGATGAAAACGCCAAGAGAGAGAGAGAGAGAGAGAGAGAGAGAGAGAGAATAGAGAGAGAAAAGGTTTCTATGAATTGATTGATTATTCGGTGAATAAAACTAATACCCTAGCATATCTATTTATATGGAGAATAGATAGCTTTATTCTTTCTTTCTTCGCAAGAAAGAATATTTACCATAATTATCTTGATTCTCTCTTTCTACCTAAGAAAGAATATTTACTATAATTATATTAACTATATAATTATTTATAATTATAAACCAATTAATTAACTTATATATTTATTTAACTAATAAATATATAACCTGTAATTAATTATCAGAAACCTTTTACTTTGGGGTTTATACAGAAAACACCCAACTGTTTTATAATTTACTATTATAAAACCAAACTCTCCAAACTGGGTTAATTTACTATCCGAATTATAAGTCCTCACAGGTGTGACCCTCAAGTGTCTTATAACGTTGGATGTGCGATCAAACGGTTTGTCAACTTATGCACATAATTGCTAACAGTGATCAGAAAAAAACGTTCAAACTAAAAAAAAAAAGATTTTACTTTTGCGTAAAGATTTAGACTTTTGCATATAAGAATTCAAAATTTTACATAAAAAGTCCTACATGCATAAGGATTTTTTTATCTTTTATCCCCCCCCCCCCCAACACACACACACACACATACAACCCCAAAAAAATGAGTCTATACACAAATTCAAGTAGTTTGGAAAGAGGTCTCAAATGACCAAAAAGTGAATTTGGCCAATTGGATTGGCTATTTCAGACAAGTTCCAGGAGGGTCAGACATCCTAAAACGTTCTTTTCCCCCATATAGGTCACTGAAAGATGGGTACGACACCGAATGCGGAGAGCGGGGAGTACAACTTTCCGGGGGGGGGGGGGGGAAGCAAAGGATCGCCATTGCGAGAGCCATTATTCGAGATCCAACGATCTTGCTACTAAACGAGGCTACAAGCGCACTTGATGTTCAATCAGAGCAAGTTGTTCAAGAGGCGTTAGATCGGATCATGCTCGGATGGACGACAATGGAGGTGGCACACCGACTCAACACGATTCGAAACCTCGATTCGATTGCTTTTGTTTCCGACGCGAAAGTAGTGGAGCAAGGGACTTATAATCAACTCAAGAACAAGAAAGGGGCATTCTTCCAATTAGCTAACCTTCAAAAAGCATGAAGATGATCTACTATGTATATTACATTGTAACAAGAGTTAATTTCATAGATGAACAACACATGTAAACATGCAATGTTCGAACAATGTTGTTTCATTGAGGGGGTGTATGGGATTGCTTATTTAAAGTACTTATCAACTTATTCTGTTGTGCTATCGGTAATAAGAAATTATTAGTAATTGGATGAAAAGAAAAAAAAATGGTTATAGCCTTTTGGGAGCAGTGACAACACTGTCTTTTGACTTATTAACTTATTTGCCAAATACTAAAAAAAAAAAACTTATTAAATTACTATGTTTTGCTACTATCATGAGTTATTCTAAACATTTTTTTTTATAAAACTCCGATTTAACACCACATAAATTGATCAACTTACTCTGTTTTTCTATCATCATAAGTTATTCCAAACATTTTTTTTTATAAAAATCCGACTTGACACAACATAAATTAATAAATAATTTTACAAAAAAAAAAAAAAACATAACATAAGTTGCTTTAAATAAACAATCCCAAACACCCTCTAATAAACAACACGAAAGCAGCTTAAAATAGACAACTTATCAAATCACTTTTATTTTGATATAACAAAACAAGCACTAGAAAACCCGTTAAGTTTCAATCATACATATGACTATATTTATAATATAATTTATGTTAACATTTTTAAATATATCATATCCTCCTTGTATAAAAGTCAAAGTTTAGGGGCTTTGGTTGCCAAAACACCAAACCGAAAAATAAACACGCGGATCTAAATAGAGGATCCGACCCGAACCGATTAAGAAAACTATAAATACACCATTTGCTACACCTTTTAAATCATTTGATACATTTTTTTTCTCGATCAGCTAGAAACCCTAGCCCGCTTTCCTCTCTCGATCGATGGCGAACTCCGGCGACTTCACATGGATTCCAACCATGTCGGTCGCCGGAAATGGAGTAACTCCGGCCAAAATCCTAACCGCATCTCCTCTCGCTCTATCTTGAACAGCAACAATCGATGGTGATCGGTGGGCTGCCTCCATCTCGATCTCTTGACACGACGATCACCGGACACTCGTTGGCGATCCGACCTCGACGGTCACCGGAACCGGAGAAACTACGATTCTGTCTCTTGAATAACAACGATCGTACGGTGGCTGTCTCTATTGAGAACCGGAGGGCTGATCACGTCCGCCCTCCCTTTGGATTCTCCGATCACGTACCCCTAATGCGGCGATTCCATGGTCGATCCAGTCTCGGAATCTTGATTTGACGATTGAATCAGATTCCACCCGTGATCTTGAGAAATGAGACGTGTTTCTATTTCATCTGCGGAAGAGGGTAACGGACCCATTGGAGATGACATACTTTCTTGGTTCAGTGGTATTTCTTTTTTTTATTTGAAAGGGTGTCCGGGCCAAAGCCCGACTAAATGTCTCCACGCATGAACACAGGAAGGCTCGAACTCGGTTAGGGCGCTATGAACCCCCGAGCAATAACCAATCCGCCACAGCACTAGTGACTTGGTTCAATGGTATTCATGATCATAGTAATTGCATGATTTGGAGTATTTGAGTTTTGATCTTCATTTCAAGCTGTTTCAATTATGCAGGTTGCAAGAGTCCAACAGTGATGCCATACAAGATAAAAGAGGGTTTAAAAACTCCATTCATTTTGTTGTAATGAATGTTCATAAAAAGATTAAAGTGTTGGAAAAAAGAAGATGAGAAAGTAATATGAACAAAAGCCATGGAAAGCTATAAAATACAAAAAATAATTTATCTACAAAAACATTGACACTATATGTTAAAAAAGACAATAACCAATAATCCATTTTGATGACTAAAAATGTAACCAAATAAGGTACGTAAGAGTAGTGCTCTTTCACATAATCATTTGGTAAACGACTTCTTAGCCCCACAATTGGCCGTTTATAGGCAATGACATATTCTTTGATATTAAAAGAACCATAGCAAAACACAGAGCAACATTAAAAGAACTTTAGCAAAAGAACCGATAAGGGCACTCTTAGCACTAACATCACCGGAGTTGTTTAGTCCAAACATCCGTACAAGATTAAAGAACATAAAATTGGTACGTAATAACATCACAACTCATGCTTACCGGTTCATATATTCTCTATTGTTAAAAGAAGCATTTTGTTTCTACGTTGGTAACAACGTCCTAGAGGCCATCCAAGGCTACAATAATGCACTCGTTACCTACCAATCTGTCAACGAACCCGCCACTTCCGGCAGACGGATGACCCACGGGTGTAGATTTCTATAGCCTACAAAATATATAGAGAGACCAAAGGAGTGTTAGCCTAGTGGTAAAGCTTTGGCACTACATAGCGGTGAACCTGAGTTCGAGCCCTGGGGGACGCATTCTGGAGGTACGGAGGCTTCGACCCCGGGCTGCATGCTTTAGCAGTCGGGCTTCGGCCCAAAATTGCCAAGGATTAGTCTGGGCCCAATGTGGTCTGGGATACCTTTTCCAAAAAAATATATAGAGAGTCAAAAGACCCAAACCAAACCAAGTGTTGTAAAATAATGTACTCGAGTGAAGTTTTATTATACGGCTCATGTTTGGGTTGACGTATGAGTTCGTTGGTTGACCCGCCAACCCGTTTATCATTTTAAATATTATTTAAAACAAAGCCACACACCAACCCGTTATGACCTGCCAACTCTTTTAACATTTGAACCGTCAACCCATCTATGACCCACGAACATGTATATGGAAGGTTGTTGACGGAAGTAAAAACCTGAATATCATTACCCATTTATGACCTGCCAACTCTTTTATATATGGAAGGTTGTTGACGGAAGTAAAAACCTTCTTCGAAGGTTATTTTCCTTGTAGTGGTAAAACTCTCGGTTCTTGCTATATCTCTTACCGGGTAAGATTATATGTCGTTACCATACTCATCCGCTAAGGTAAGTGATATTGGGTTTTCATACTCACCTGGTAAGGTGAGTGACATCATGTAAACATGTGCTCAATAAAAGTTTAGAAAACAACACCCAAGTTAGATTCCGCTAATGATATTGAAATAGTGATCTAAAATCAAACTCGTATCAAACGCGTATCAAAAAGTATTTAGGACTACATTTACTACATTTAATCCCCAAATGGGGATTTTAGATCTACGACTACTATAAACATATTATCGCTACTACCTCGTTGGGTTTGCAAATCTCAAGAGGTAGTTCGTCGCTACTTGGGCGGCGTTTTTTGACCCTCTTTTCTTTTGTAGCACCTTGAGTACAATCTTGGCGGCCTCGTCGTCCGTCAGGACGTCCCAAAGCCCGTCCGTCACGATTACCATGCACTCGTCAGAAGTTGTACGATGGAATGCTTTCACCTCTAGAGATGGGATAACCCACGGTCTCATATACGCGTCACCTACAAATAAAATAATTAATAGGTTTGATATTATTTTTCATATTATATGCTTGTTATAAATACAAACCATATCCTAGAAAACACACTCTATAAAATCAATTATATATAGGGAGTTATAAATACAGCCATCTATATAAAGATTAAATTTCTTGAATGCTTGTTGATCTTCTTGAGTATTTTAAGGTTCTTGGTGCTAATATTGAGGATGTCGTTCATAGAGTTATTGGACCCTTCATTTAAAAGGAACAAACTAATACACAAAATAGAAGAAATGGTAGGACAAAACTGCCCCTCCTATTAAGGGGCATGTGTTCTAAATTATTCAAGATATGAGGGGCAGTTTTGTCCTTCTACCATTTCTTCTATTTCGTGTATTAATTTGTTCCTTTTAATCAAAGGGTCCAATAACACTATGAACGACATCATCAATATTAGCACCAAGAACCTTAAAATACTCAAGAACATCAACACGCATTCAAGAAATTTAATCTTTATATAGATGGCTGTAAATATTATAACTCCCTATATATAATTGATTTTATAGAGTGTGTTTTCTAGGATATGGTTTGTATTTATAACAAGCATATAATATGCAAAATAAAATTACACCTATTAAGTATTTTATTTGTAGGTGAGACATATATGAGACCGCGGGTTATCCCATCTTCAGAAGTGAAAGCATTCCATCGTACAACTTCTAACGAGTGCATGGTAATCGCGACGGACGGGCTTTGGGACGTCCCGACGGACGACGAGGCAGCCAAGATTGCACTCAAGGTGCTACAAAAGAAAAGAGGGTCAAAAAACGCCGCCCAAGTAGCGACGAACTACCTCTTGAGATTGCAAACCCAACGTGGTAGTAGCGATAATATGTTTATAGTAGTCGTAGATCTAAAATCCCAATTTGGGGATTAAATGTAGTAAATGTAGTCCTAAATACTTTTTGATACGCATTTGATGCGAGTTTGATTTTAGATCACTATTTCAATATCATTACCGGAATCTAACTTCGGTGTTGTCTACTAAAATTTTATTGAGCAACTGTTTACATGATGTCACTCAACTTACCGGGTGAGTATGGCAACAACATAGAATCTTATTCGGTAAGAGAGATAACAAGAACCGAGAGTATTACCACACAAGGAAAATAACATTTAAAGAAGGTTTATAATACTTCCATCGAGAACCTTCCATATATAACGGAAGGAAATGATTTTAGGAAGGATGGAATACATAGTGGACAAAAGGGTGAAGACATTGCTCTTAAAAATGATTTTTAACAAGTACATAGTGATTAGTGAACAAAGGTTGTTCACAATGCTATTGAAAATGCTATTTTTTTTTATAAGTGATCACAAGGTTACTCCAACTCATTTAGCATTTATCATAGAGATGAACTCTAAACTTATAATCTATTCAGCACTAAGATGTTGTTCGTTTTTTAAAAGTTAACTCTTAAAACCTCTTAAGTCTGAAAATTAGGAGGTTTGCAGACTTAAGACCGTTTGTTTTAACTTTAAGAAAAAACCTAAAAAAGTCTTACCATACTCTGAAGTTTTATTAGGTGCACCGTCCAACACTTTTGTTTAGACACAAATTTAGACTTTAGACTTTACACCTCTTAAAAAACTTATAACCCCTAACACATGGTGGCAAGGCATACATCGACTGAATAACATTTAGTTATTTACTTATTGGAATTCATTCTAAGTTACATAATTGTTCTCCATCCTTTTGTAAAAGATTAAGGGGCCGTTTGTTTATAAAAAGAAGTACATTTTAAAACCTCAAAAGTCTGAAAATTATGAGTTTGCAAACTTAAGACTGTTCGTTTTAATTTTAAGGAAAGATCTAAAAACCTTTTACTGTCCTTTTAAATTTTAAGAGGATCAAACTCTAGACTTCAGTGTGATAATATGTGGAAAACCCTTGATTAGGGTTGCGTATATTGACAACAATATATAGACAAGAAAGTTACAAAGAGGTCCCTATACTATACAAATATTTAACACACCCTCGTAGTTTGATCGAGAGGTAAAAGAATGTTCAAACTATTTCTAAAATCTAGAAACAAGCTGGTAGGTAATCCCTTTGTAAAAATATCTGCATACTGATAAGCGGGTGGAACATGCAAAACACGCACATGACCAATTGCAACACGCTCCCTAACAAAATGTAAATCTCTTTCCACATGCTTGGTTCTCTGGTGCTGAACAGGGTTAGATGCTAGATACATGGCACTAGCGTTATCACAGAAAATAATAGTGTCACGAGAGAGAGGACAAGACAACTCTAGCAGGAGATTTCACAACCAAGCAGTTTCAGCAACTACATTGGCTATCCCCCGGTACTCGGCCTCGGCACTAGAACGTGAAACAACATGTTGTCTTTTGGAGGACCAAGAAACGAGATTGTCACCCAGATAGACACAAAACCCTAAGGTGGACCGATGTGTATTAGGACACCCGGCCCAGTCGGCATCCGAATAGGCAACCAAGCGATCAACGGCTGACGCTTTAATATGAAGACCATGAGACAAAGTGCCCTTTAAATACTGTAAGATGCGTTTAAGCACATTAAAATGCAGAAGATGCGGGTCATGCATAAAGAGACAGATATGTTGTACGGCATAGGCAATATCAAGACGAGTAAAAGTCAAGTACTGCAAGGCACCAGCAAGACTTCGATATAAGGTGGGATCAGGAACACGCTCACCATCAGCAACAAGCTTTGTTTTGGTGTCAATCGGAGTGCTGCAGGGATTACACAAGACCATATCAGCTCGTGCTAGAATCTCCTGAGCAAAGGTAGATTGATATAGAAAGAGTCTAGAGTTGCTACGAGACGCAGCGATGCCTAAGAAGAAGGATAGCGGACCCAAATCGGACATGGGAAACTCAGAAGATAATTGAGAGATAACCATGGAAATGAGAGTGGGAGAAGAGGCAGTTAGAATAATGTCATCAACATAAAGAATAAGGTAGATAGTATCAGATCCGCGATGATACTGTTAGGATTATGTGCGAGACAGTAACAGGTTTACCGTGTCCAATGTTATAAGACACTAGTGGGTCACACCGCTGCACACCTAATTGAGAATTTGTGTGAAAGAGATAAATGAGAAGAGAGAATTAAATAATTATTAGTTAAATAGTTATTTATTAGTTTTAATCAATCAGTAAATTAATTAATTGATTAATTAATTAATTATGGAATTGATTAAAAGATAATTATAAAAGGAATTGTAATTATCTTAGATCATTACCTTATTCTAACCTATAAATAAAGGGTTAGGGGTTTGATAATCAGTTGAACAATCTTACGAAAAACTCTCGCTCTCTCTTTCTCTCTCCCAACCGTCGCTTTCTCTCTCTCTCACACATCGGTCGGAATTTTTCCAATCAGTCACGGTGGTCTAGCAACCCTCTCGCGTGGTGTCAGTAGCGGTGTACCCCCTGCCAGATTTCCGGAAGTCTATTCGCAAAAAGGTAAACCGTCAAACCCACTTTGATTGTATCTGTTATGGTTTAAGATGGGTCCGGGTTTGGGAATCGTTTTTGTTACCCGCTGCGCACCGTTAGTGCCTACGGTTCCCAACAGTGGTATCAGAGCCACTTCCTAAACCTAACAGATCAGGTTTGTTAATTAGGTTTGTTAAAAATTTGATTTTTATATGTGTTTGGTTCGTAAAAATTGAATTTTTCTTAATAACCTAAACGGATCGGAAACTGGTGGTGGAACGGGGGCAGTTAGCCGTCCGAATCACCGCAACCACCGAGTCGCCGCAGCCACCGGCGTAACCACCGTTTGTGGTGGCCGGCGGCTTACCGTCAATGCAACCACAAAGACCGCACCACAGTTTGTGGTTACGACTGTGGACAATGAACACCACCGCACCACCGATTGTGGAAGCGGTGGTGGCTGATCGAGGCGGCGACAGTAATAACACCACCAAACCACCGTACGTGGTGATGGTGGCGTTAATCGGAAACAAAAACTCACCACCACAGTCGCGTGGTGGTGGCGATTCCCGTCCACACAATCGCGGAAGGCGGCGGTGGTGGTGGCAGCGGCCACTGCTGCCGTCGTTCTTCGTATCAGCCGCCACGCCACCAATTGTGGTGGCAGCGGCGATGTTTGTTGTTAAAACGCCGATCGAAACGGCGACGGTGGCTGGTGCCGCTGTCGTCGATTGCGACGGTGGTGGTGGGGATATTGTGTGCGACGACAGGCGGCGGTGGTAGTGGCGATCGCTGCTGCTGCCGTCATCCACCACACCACCAATCGTGGTGGTGAGGACGATTGCGTTTTCCGTCCGCCGCGTGACCACGGCGGCAGTGGTGGTGCGAACCGCTGCTGTTGCCGGTGGTAGCGATGGTTGTTTGCTGCGGTAAACGTGGCGTCGGCCACGGCCAAAAACCGACATGCGGCGGTGGTGGCTCTCGGGCCGCTGCTGTCGCCGGCGATCGGTGGTAGTCGAGTGGTGTTCGGGCCGGTATCGGTGGTGATGATTTCGGTCGTTGCCATCGGTGCCGGATTACGAATCGTTAAGTTTTTCGATTGTTTTTCGTTAATGGGTCCCGCGTGAGATCCGTTTCCGGAAAGGTCATTGATATGGAAATCTGCAACCGGATAAGTTTAAAAGTTTTCAGGATTAAATTAATTTATCGTTTTAAATTAATTAGTAACTTTTATAATTATCTCCAGTTGAGTTTTAATTACTATGTGGAGTCATAGTCAAACCCTTATGACCCGTGATTATGTTTTTAATTTTAATGTATGTTATTTATTGCGGGAGGCCTGCGTGCCATTTACAACCCGATTATATTGTAATGTTTTTAATTAAAATTGAAACTCGAAGACGGAGTCAAGGAGACAACCATGGAGCTTGGAGCCAGTGGGAGCACCGAGAAGATTTGTCCCTTAGGAATTGGACCGTCGTTTTGTATTGGCTCACAAAACGACAATAGTAAAGGTTTTTGACTATGACGTGTTATTTAAATTGCGTAGTTGTTTACGTTTGCTTAATCTGCGTGGTTGTTTATATTTATCAGTTATATTGCGTGGTTGCTTAAGTTACGTAATTTTTAAATATAAACATTTGCTTTTTAAAATTTAAATATTTTTAAAAAGCAAAATTGGAAACAAATACAGTTTGTGTTTGGATCCAAAGTTTTTGAAAACTGACATTTATGACCCTTGTAAAATCATAGATTAGTAAGTGCAACCCACTTTAGGGGCACCTCCGGTGTAAGGTACATAGGGCGTTGTAAGTGCACACACTATGAACGCCCGTGTTCAAACCGAAACTGTAGGGTGATAAAACTCTGCGAATTATCTCTGGGTGGTACCGGCCAGAGTTTGTCCAGGTCCCGGGTGGTGCAATCTATTTTGGTAATTATTTATTCACCGGGTGGTACCGGGCCAAAATGCACTAGAGGGACTAAATATGCACGGACTATATATCCGATGTCCCGACGATCTAGAAGTCGTATTTTCGAGTTAGAATACGATTGGTATAGTTTTACCTACCATAAATCGCATGAGTCGGTTTGACATGATCACATGCTTCCCGACACATGTGAAATATGGATTCTACTCTAATAAATTTATTTTAAGGGTAATAATTTATTAGAATTTTATAATTATAAACTAAATTGGAATTTATATTCTTCTGTAGATGCCTCCAATTAACATTCCGTTTTATTCACCTGAGGAATCACTTCGCCTTATTATGGGCAAGTGGAAGCTTACGGGCCAGAACTTTCCAGTTTGGAAGTTACATTTACAGAATGTTTTGAGTGCCCAGGGTAAGCTTTATGTGATCAATAAGCCTATGTCACGACCTAAGAGCAATGCCCCTGAAGAGGAATTTGCTGAGTATTTTAGATTCATGGCAGATGAATCGGATGTAATGTCCATTCTAATTTTCTCTATGTCACCCGAGTTCACGGGAGATTTAAGAGTCAAATTCTGTCACGAGGTTGTGAAAAATGTGGAGAACCAGTTAGGTCTCTACAAGCATACGGGTAAACTTTTGATCATGCAAGAGATTTTCTCCCTGAAGCTGCAAAAGGGTCAGTCAGTTAAAAACCATCTTATTGAAATAAGAAGGCTCTTTAAATGTTTATCACGTCTGGGGTACAAGATGACTCAGGAAGAGTTAGTGTATCTCATGTGGTTTTCCCTCACAAAAGAAGTTCAGGACACAGCTAGTGCCTACATGAAGGAACCAAAGAAAGACGTGGATAAAGTTCATGAAGATATTCTGGCCAGTCTAGAGCCAGTACCTGAACCTGCAAATCTCATGGACACTGATATAATTGATGAGCTGGGAGATCTAAGTTGCCCAGAGTGCGGCAGCGAGGATATTTGCGAGCACTCGATGAATATCGACCAGATAGAGATCGGTTTATCCGATGTTCCAGGTATCTTTATGATAGATTGCTTAATCACTTCTTATGAATCATGGGTAATTGATACAGGCAGTGGTAACCACATTTGTAATCATTTACAGGGATTCACTAGAAGAAAGACTCTGAGGAAAGACCGTTCGAACCTACGAGTTGGCGAAGGCACTCCGCTGATAGCTGAAGCTGTAGGATCTTATAGTCTTAGTTTACCCTTGGGTCTAGTTTTGGAACTGGATAATTGTTATTATATTCCAAATATGATTAAGAATGTTTTGTCTTTTGATTTATTAGTAGACCAAGGATTTTATTATAAATATGATTATAAAATGATTTCAGTCTTTAAAGATAATATTTTCTATTTTAAAGCTACACCCGTGAATGGTCTATACACAGTAAATCTACAAGACAACAGTAGTGAAATCTATCATATAAGTAAACGATCCAAAGATATTGAGGATCAGACTTACCTCTGGCATTGTCGTTTGGGCCACATAAACAAGAAACGCGTTGAACTACTCCTAAAAGGAGGTTTTCTTGGCAATTTCGATTATAAACCTTTTGATAACTGCGAGTCTTGTTTATCTGGCAAAATGACAAAGCAACCTTTCAACAATGAAAATGAAAGGGCTACTGACTTGCTTGAAATAATCCACACAGATGTGAGTGGACCTTTCAGTCATGTGGCAAGAGGAGGATACCGGTACTTCATTACCTTTACTGACGATTTCAGTAGGTATGGTTATGTCTACCTTATGAGACATAAATCTGAAAGCTTTGAAAGATTCAAGGAATTTCAGAATGAAGTACAGAATCTACTTGACAAAAGGATCAAGTTCTTGCGGTCGGATCGTGGTGGCGAATATCTTAGTGATGAGTTTGACAATCATCTAATGGAGTGCGGGATTGTATCCCAACTCACACCTCCGTATACACCTCAGATGAACGGTGTATCAGAAAGGAAAAATCGTACTTTGCTTGACATGGTACGAACGATGATGTGTCATTCTACGCTGCCAATATCATTCTGGGGACATGCGCTCGAAACAGCAGCACACATACTGAACAGAGCGCCAACAAAGTCGGTAGAAAAGACTCCATATGAACTATGGAAGGGTAAGAAACCCAACATATCTTTTCTAAAAATTTGGGGTTGTGAGGTTTACGTCAAACGACCCACCTCAGAAAAACTCAGGCCCAAATCCGACAAGTGTTTCTTCGTTGGATATCCCAAGACCACCGTGGGATATTACTTGTACAACCCTGAAGAGAACAAAGTTTTTGTTGCTCGAAATGGAAAATTTCTGGAAGAAAAGTTTCTCAGTTTAGAGAACACCAGAAAGGATGTAGATCTACAGGTAGTAGACGAAGAAAACACTGCACCGATTGTTGAGCCAGAAATTCAACATAGCAATGTTGAACCTCAATCAGAGCCGATTGAGGAAGTGCAAACACAGGACCTTCACAGATCCAGTAGGGTGAGACAAGAACCAGATAGGTATCTTGGGTTTCTAGTCTCTCAGGACAGTGGAGACCTGAATGAACCAACATCCTATGGAGAAGTTGTGTCAGGCAATGAGTCTGAACAATGGCAGGAAGCCATGAAGGCCGAGATGCAATCCATGTATGACAACCAAGTTTGGGAGTTGACTGATTTGCCACAACACTGTAGAGCTGTTGGACGCAAATGGGTTTTCAAGAAAAAAACCGACATGGATGGGAATGTACACACTTTCAAGGCCAGACTGGTCGCAAAAGGGTTCACGCAAACTCATGGTATCGACTATGATGAAACCTTTTCACCAGTGGCCATGTTAAAGTCAATTAGGATTCTAATGGCCATTTCAGCGTACTTTAACTACGAGATTTGGCAAATGGACGTCAAGACAGCCTTTCTGAATGGAAAGTTAACAGAAGACGTCTATATGGAACAACCAGAGGGGTTTGAAGATCCTAAGAATCCTAATAAGGTGTGTAAACTGCTAAAATCCATTTATGGATTAAAGCAAGCATCTCGAAGCTGGAACTTACACTTTGATGAGCGAATCAAAGAGTTTGGTTTTACCAAAAGTGAGTTCGAGCCGTGTGTCTACACTAAGTTCAGTGGGAGCATAGTAACCTTCTTGGTCTTGTACGTAGATGACATTCTACTCATAGGAAACGATGTACCAACTTTACAGAGTGTAAAGAGCTGGTGAAGCAAATGTTTCCAGATGAAAGACCTTGGAGAGGCCGCTTATATACTTGGTATAAAGATCTACAGAAATAGATCTAAGCGGCTTATCGGACTTAGTCAGAGTACGTATATCGATAAAATTCTGAAGAAATTCAGGATGGATGAATCCAAGAAAGGATTTATCCCGATGCAGCATGGCATAGTGTTAAGTAAAACACAATGTCCTGTTTCTAGTCAAGATCAGGACAAAATGAAATCGGTTCCATATGCTTCTGCAATTGGATCGATTATGTATGCCATGTTATGTACTAGGCCCGATGTTGCTTACTCAGTAAGTGTTACGAGCAGATATCAACAGAATCCGGGTGAACCTCATTGGGTGGCTGTCAAGAACATTCTTAAGTATCTGAGAAGAACGAAAGAAATGTTCTTGGTCTTTGGAGGATCTGAGGATGAAATTAGTGTCACCGGATACTCTGACGCTAGTTTCCAGACCAACAGAGATGACTTCAGGTCACAGTCAGGGTACGTCTTTACCCTAAACGGAGGCGCGATCTCATGGAAGAGCTCGAAGCAGGACACGATTGCAGATTCAACTACAGAAGCAGAGTACATTGCAGCATCTGATGCGGCAAGCTGTCTGGCTAAGGAATTTTCTATCGGATCTCAGAGTGGTTGCCAGTATCTCGAGACCGATCGGTATATTCTGTGATAACTCGGGAGCCGTGGCGCAAGCAAAGGAACCTAGAGAGCATCACAAGTCAAGACACGTGCTCAGGAAATATCACCTCATCCGAGAGATTATTGGAAGAGGAGATGTAAGAATATGCAAGATTCCAACAGAAGAAAATGTCGCAGATCCGCTGACAAAGCCACTAGCAAGGGTAAAGCATGAGGCACATGCAAGTTCCATTGGGATGTAGTACCTGGACGCCAGTAGCTAGTTTTAGTTTATTGAATTATTACTATAGTTTAATTTTGAAACAATGTAATCATGTAAAGTTTTATTTCACAGTGTGTTGGAAATAAATGGAGGTTTTTAATTTCATGATTGTTCTAAAATTAACTATTTTTCGCATATTTAACGTATCCATGATTTTTACAAAGTTTTGTAAGAAAATCAAAATTTCCGTAGCCACTTATTGAAATGGGAATTTCAATAGGAAGTTTAACGCTATTATAAATACTTGATGATTTATTCGAAGTAAAGAATAAAAGCACAAGTGATGTGACCAAGTATTTATAGATACTCATCAGAGTGTTTGGGTATTGGAAGTGACCAGTAATCAAGTCTGCTTCATGGAGCCTCAGTCATAAGCATTGACTTGATAGGTTGTCCTTAGACCTGAGATACTTGGTTTGGAAACATGAGGACTGTTGTACACTTACCACGTACTAACGCTGCACCGTAACAGGGCGGCCATACGGGACGTGACTAGATGCAGCGGAAGCCGTGGATCCAAATGCAAGTAGTCAAGAAGGGATTTGCACCTCTTTCAAAAGAGAGATATTTCCGGGCCCCTTGACGATTAAGATTGGCAGAAAACGCGTGGCCACGCTCGGATAGAATAACAGGTGTTATTTAGTAATATCCGTTACTGCAGGCAATCGAAATCAGAGTCAAGAAATACTTGATTTTAAGAAATGAATCCTCCACTCCATGTCTTAAAATCACTTTAGAAATATCGTGTGCAAAAGGAATGAACCTGTGTTCAATTTTAAGAATTGTATCTCTGGATGTAAGAGATCTTATAACCTGGTTAATCTAAGTGTATGGCTAGGGACCTCCTTAGGCTAATGGTAACAAGCATAGTTACATGTCTAGCACAAGTGGGAGTCTGTTAGGATTATGTGCGAGACAGTAACAGGGTTACCGTGTCCAATGTTATAAGACACTAGTGGGTCACACCGCTGCACACCTAATTGAGAATTTGTGTGAAAGAGATAAATGAGAAGAGAGAATTAAATAATTATTAGTTAAATAATTATTTATTAGTTTTAATCAATCAGTAAATTAATTAATTATGGAATTGATTAAAAGATAATTATAAAAGGAATTGTAATTATCTTAGATCATTACCTTATTCTAACCTATAAATAAAGGGTTAGGGGTTTGATAATCAGTTGAACAATCTTACGAAAAACTCTCGCTCTCTCTTTCTCTCTCCCAACCGTCGCTTTCTCTCTCTCACACATCGGTCGGAATTTTTCCAATCAGTCACGGTGGTCTAGCAACCCTCTCGCGTGGTGTCAGTAGCGGTGTACCCCCTGCCAGCTTTCCGGAAGTCTATTCGCAAAAAGGTAAACCGTCAAACCCACTTTGATTGTATTTGTTATGGTTTAAGATGGGTCCGGGTTTGGGAATCGTTTTTGTTATCCGCTGCGCACCGTTAGTGCCTACGGTTCCCAACAGATACGTGAAAAGGGAGGTGTCAGTCTTACTACTAAGACAGCCTAAAGAGGAGAGGTAGACAGCAAATCACTGATACCACGCACGGGGTGCCTGCTTAAGACCATAGAGAGCCTTGCGCAGGCGACAGACATGATCAGGAAAATTACTGTCAATGTAGCATGGAGCTGACGCATGTAGACAGTCTCAGTGAGATCACCATGAAGAAAGACATTTTTAACATCAAGCTGATGAATGGGCCAGTTGCGAGAAATGGAGATGCTAATAACAGTGCGAATAGTGGCAGGTTTGACAACTGGACTGAAAGTGTCATCAAAGTCCAGGCCAGGTTGCTGAGAGAAACCCTGAGCAACAAGACGTCCCTTGTAACGCTCAAGATGTCCGTTGCCGTCAAACTTATGGCGATACGCTCAAGATCTCCACCATTCATCCGGTCAATAAAGGCGGCTGTAACGCCCCGTTTTTCCAAAGTTAATTATTTAACGTTGATTGTCAAGAATTAGTCAAGTTAGTGCCTTTTATGTCACTTTCAGGTTCGGGGACTTAGATGTCATTGTAGAAAGTTGGAGGCCATGTGTGTTAAGTGAATAAGAGGCTTGAAAGCCCAAACCCTTCCCTTCAGTTGTGGAATCGATTCAGAGAGAAAGAGGAGGAGACTTTTTGCATTTTTGGTGATCAGTTGGAAGAGAGGATTTGTGCAATCGGATTTGCAAGTAACAATCGTGGTTGGGGGCGATTTTGTTAAGGTAATCATTCGTTATGTTTAGTTGTATCTAATTTCTAGTCTCAATATTAAGGGTTAGGGTTTTTGGGATGAAAGTGGTGAGATTGGTGATCTTTGGGTCACCAATCGAGTGGTTAATGATGTTATATGGATGCTAGAATGTAGGTAGATATTTGGGGATGTTTTGGTAAGCATCAATTTTGAGTTTTCATGTTAGAAATCGGTGAAAAGGGTAGAAATCGCAACCTTGGAACGAAACCCCGTCGAAAACGATTTTTGGGGTTCTGGTGGTGCTTCGCGCCGTGAAGCAGAGGCCCTCGGGCCGCGAGAGTGGGCTGAAAGTCTTCGCGCCGCGAAGCTCGAGACTTCGCAAACGCGTAGACCTGACTGTTTCGAATTTTGAACTTCTCCCGTTAGGACTCATTGGGGCTTTCGGGTTTATAAAACCCTAGGGGATATCACTACATGATGTTTCGTGAGGTTTGGGAGTAATTGGACTAGCGTAGCTAGGTCATTTCGGCTTAGGGGTCGGGGTTGCACTTTTAATTCCATTTTCGGGCCGAGTTTGATATGTGTGTCCATGTATGTGTATTATAGGTGTTTGAGCTTCTACGTGTGCATTAATAAAAAGTGTGTGATATCAGACTTCACTATAAGGCCACACGCAGCGGTGTGTACGGGTAGGGCGGGTAGAGCCCGCCAGCTTCAAGGTTTACCGGCGGGTTGGGTGCACAACAAGGTTTACCGGCAGGCTAGCTTTGTTGTGGCTTCACCATGCCGCTGTGTTTGTGTGTGTTGTGTGTTTGTGTGTTGTGTGTGTGTTGTGTGTGAGAGGGTTGGGAGGATTGGATATGTGTTGTAGAGGGTTATGGGAGGGTTAAGAGAGGGTTGGGAAAAAGCTGATGTGTCAGCTGATGTGGCATTAAAAAGTGAGAGGGTTGGGAGGGTTAGGAGGGTTGGGTGTGGGTAGCCTAAGGTGAGTACATTAAACTGCGTTCATGATTGTTATGCTCGTGATCATGTGGTATGTGTTGTTGTGTAGCTGACATGTAATTATATGATTGTACCTATGGTGGTGTTTCACCCCTAGGGAATTTGGGATCGTAAGGCCTGGTACTAGTGTCAGTCATGGAACTCTTGATGTTTACATCTTGAGTAAAGGTCACGATACATGTTCCGTTTACAGTTAAATGCTTATGATTAGTTATGTGCATGCATAAAGCCTATGATTGTGCTCACTAAGCTTTATGCTTAACCCGTTGTGGTTTATGTGGTTTAGTGTCAGACTGTCAAGTACCTCTACCAAGGATAAGGGAAAGGTGCCAGCTTGATGGCTCGGATCAGTCCAGTTCAGAAGCTTACGAAGATTTTGGAATGTTTTTGGTTACATTTGGGATAATTTGAGAATAGTTTCTTTTAAACTTAATTACTTTGGACCCGTTTTTGGGAAATTGATACTTTCATGTTTTAATAAAAGCTTCCGCTCTTTTTGGTTACTTATTTCCGTTAAATGTTGTTAAAAATGAAATTGGACGTTACAGCGGCTTTGACCGGTTACGGTGGACACAATCACGGAGGATTGACGCGAGAGGTTGGAGATTATTAAAGGAGGGCACCCGGTCAAAGTCGCCTTTATTGACCGAATGAGTGGTGGAGATCACTTCTCTACTTCTCGTTTTTTTAGCACTTCTCACTTGAACCTAATATGTATATATAATTGTATCTAGCATACATAGTACTGTATCTAAACTAATCTCTTAAACAATTTGCAATATCATAAACTAATATCTATATCCACAGTTTAAGAACATTGTGTCAATAGTTATATATGGTGGTATATATTATATTCATTACATATATATTTTTAGGCGATCGAAGTCTCCGTCCTAGGGTTATTTCTGTGCCCGAGGTACGAGTTGTAGAGAGATCGATCGACGACGAGTGTGTCATAATCGCTTCAGATGGCTTATGGGATACGGTAAGCAATGATGAGGCTGCTAGGCTAGGAACCCACGTTCTCCGAGCTCGACGGGGGAGAGGTGGTTCGAAAATAGCGGCAGAGGTAGCTGCAACTCATCTTATGAAGCTGGCGATTAAACGAGGCAGCAGTGATAACATTTCGGTGATTGTCGTTGATCTAAAATCACCTCAGCCAATGGCCTAATATAAAGGTGGATTTGAGTGTAGTCCCCCCCTTTTAATTCAATGTCATCCCATGAATCGCGCCTAGTCATCCGCCGTGGACCTGACATGACGCCTAATCATCCGCTACGTGTCGCGCTCTCGGCTGTCCTCACGTTCACAACCAAATACATTTGAAACCACCCCTGAATGTATATATGTAAATATATTTTTTTAGATTTTATGAACATTTAGATTATATTTGAAATAAA
Organism: Centaurea solstitialis; assembly: GCA_030169165.1. Taxonomy (NCBI): domain Eukaryota; kingdom Viridiplantae; phylum Streptophyta; class Magnoliopsida; order Asterales; family Asteraceae; genus Centaurea; species Centaurea solstitialis. The sequence goes on from CM058043.1 coordinate 18,463,592, forward strand.
AAAATAAAAGAGAAAATGAATTCTTTTTGTTTAGACATTCATAACGAAAAATAATAACACGGATCTAAATATAGGATCCGACCCGAACCGATTAAAAAAACTATAAATACATCATTTGCTACCCCTTTCTAATCATTTGATACGATTTTCTCAATTCGTTAGAAACCCTAGCCCGCTTTCCTCTATCGATTGACGGCGAACTTCGGCGACTTCACATCGACTCTAACCATGGTAGTCGCCGGAAATGGAGGAACTCCGGCCAAAATCCTAACCACATCTCCTCTCTCTCTCTCTCTCTCTCTCTCTCTCTTGAACAGCAACGATCGATGGTGATCGGTGGGCTGCGTCCATCTCGATCTCTTGACACGACGATTACCGGAGACTCGTTGGCGATCTGACCTCGACGGTCACCGGAACCGGAGAAACTACGGTGCTGTCTCTTGAATAACGAAGATCGTACGGTGGCTGTCTCTATTGAGAACATGAGGGCTGATCACGAATCAAATTCCACCCGTGATCTTGAGAAATGGGACGTGTTTCTATTTCATCTAGGAAAGAGGGTAACGGACCCATTGGAGATGACATGCTTTCTGTTGGAAATAATTGTAGGTTGGGAAGTTTTTCCCATCCCACATAGGAAGGAGCAAACAATTGAGATGGGTTTATAAGCTTTACTCCTTGTGAAGCTTATAAACTCATTTATAGACTAATGGTGGGAGCTAAATGAAAGTGCAATGCACGCGCGCGCGCGTGGTTGTGGCCTTGGCCGACGCCGACGCCGACGCCGCCACGGTGCTCGCGGAGTATCACATAATTTTGTTTATGAACTCGGCTTCCATAGTCGAGTGAGCGATACACGTTTGTTTCTTGCTTGCCCAAGAAATCGCCCCACCAGCTAGAGTAAAAATCCATCCACTTGTGGATTTAGAATCACTAGAGTTGTCTATCCAACTAGCATCCGAATATCCCTCCAAGATACCTGGATGTGTATTGTATGTCAACTCCAAATCACTGGTTCTCTTTAAATACCTTAGTACTCTGCCAATTGCTTTCCAGTGATCTGATCCCGGATTGCATGTAAATTGACTTAGTTTACTCACAGCAAAAGCAATATCGGGTCTAGTACAGTACATTGCATACATCATGCAACCTATTGCACTAGCATATTCCAGTTGAGCCACTACTCTTCCAGAATTCTTTTCAAGTTTCACACTTGAATCAAAAGGAGAGTTAAACTCTTTTATGTTCAAATGTTGAAACTTAGTCAAGATCTTCTCTATGTAATGAGTTTGACTTAGAGAGATTTGTGATTCTGATCTCTTGACTTTTATTCCAAGAATTGTATCTACTTCTCCAAGATCTTTCATCTTAAATTTGGAGGTAGATAGTTCTTGGTCTCGAGAATTCCAACTAAACTGGTTCTGATGATTAACATATCATCAACATATAGACAAATCACTACAGTGGATTCTTTTGTGCATTTAGAATAAATGCATCGGTCAGCTCCATTGTGAATGAAGCCAAAAGAGGTGACCGTCGTGTCAAATCTTTCATGCCACTGCTTGGGAGCTTGTTTTAACCCGTACAAGGACTTGACAAGTCTACACACTTTGTTTTCTTGTCCATGAATCACAAACCCCTCAGGTTGCTCCATGTAGATCTCTTCGTTTAGATAACCATTTAGAAAGGCTATTTTTACATCCATTTGATGTATACACAGACCTTTCAAAGCAGAAATTGCTATTAAAATTCTAATAGAACTTATTCTAGCAACCGGAGCATAAGTATCAAAATAATCGATACCCTCTCTTTGTCTATATCCTTTGGCCACCAGCCTAGCTTTAAACGTTGAGACAGTTCCATCTGGATGTCTCTTTCGTTTAAAGATCCATTTAGAACCTATAGGTTTCGCTCCCTTGGGTAGGTCTGTTAGTTCCCAAGTTCCATTGCTCAAAATGGAGTCCATTTCATCATTAATAGCTTCTTTCCAGAGTGAAGCATCCCTTGAAGACATGGCCTCCTCAAAAGTCTTAGGGTCATCATCAATATTGATCGAGAAAATAACCTCTCTTGTCACTTTCTTTCGAGTTCCTTCCACTAAGTACGAGAGGAAGTCATCTCCTAGACTTTTTTCTTTTCTTACTCTGGTACTTCTTCGTGGTTCGTCAACCTTTTGTGAGGTTTTCGAACTATCGTGAGAGGTTCCAGGAAGACTAGCAGCCAATGTTCTATCGGAGTTTTCAGCATCTTCTGAAAACTTGTCTTCAAGAAAATCTACATCTCTAGATTCTACTATTACTCCTGTTTCCTTATCCAACAACCTGTATCCATTACTATTTATAGCATATCCAACGAAAATGCTTTTGATAGCACGGGCTCCGAGTTTGGATCTCTTAGGATCAGGGGTTCGGTAGTAAGCGATACTCCGCGAGCACCACTGGTGACTTGGTTCAATGGTATTCATGATCATAGTAATTGCATGATTTGGAGTATTTGAGTTTTGATCTTCATTTCAAGCTGCTTCCCTTTCTCCGTCTAGCTACACCGCCATTCTCCCCTTCTTTTTCGAACAACGAACTACAAATGATGAACTCAAAGATTATTCACAAAACAAACTCGACCTGTGACAAATAGCGAACAACAAACAAGACCTAGAACTCGAAGTTTATTAACGGCGAAGTGGAGATCCGGGGATTGAGAGTTTTGAAGGTTTTCACCGAACCAGATCTGGATTCGTTTTTCTGTTTTGGAATTTTTATTTAGGGATTTATAGTTATATGGATTTAGGGTTTTTATTTTATTTTTTTTTGTATTTCAATATTGAATTTAGATCTAGATTCATATTCTAAGTGTTTGAATTTTCTTGTTCTGATTGATGTATTTGGAAAAGACAAATTAATTTTGTTTATGAATTTGATTTAGAAAACAAGATTTTAGTTTGTGTATGGGTATTTGAATTTTATTTTATTTTTGTTTTTAATGCTAATTTAGTTTTGAATATTGTACAAATGTGATTTATTATGGGTTTGAATTTGATAAGCTATGAATATTGGATGAATGTTTGAACTTTTTCCTCATGTTTGAATTAGATTTAGAGATGGATTTAAAAAAAAGTTGGTATGAGTCTCATTTAGGCTTTTTGTATGACTCTGATGTGTTTTGGTTTATATTCTCCCTCCGTCCCAAAATTATTGACCGGTTTTGACTTGCGAAAGTCTTTTTTTCCGACTTTGACCTTAAACATTTTTGTTTTTGTTATACCAATGAAAATACATTAAAAAAAACACAACCTATTCATATATTTTGCATCAACTATTATATAACACTAACAAAAATATTCAAGGTCAAAGTCGAAAAAGAAAGACTTTTAATAGTCAAAACTGGACAATAATTTTGGGACGGAGTGAATATGAGTTTTTTTAGCCTTTTGATTTCATGAGAGGATTTGTAAAAGTTCATAAAAGTTCTTGGATATGAAGGTTCTTCGTTTAAGTATGAATTTTCTTTCTTAAGTATTGTGTTCTTGATTTGAGTATGAATGTGAGATTGAGGAAGATAGGTAAATTCTTCTTGGTTTGGATAATACAAGGATAGTATAGTAATTTATAAATAATTGAATTTAATGATAGTAATTATTAATATTTAAATTATTTAATAATTATTAAAATATATATTTGGATAGAGATGATAGTTTTAAAGTTTGGAAGGATATAGAGGTAATTTAAAAGTTTAGAAGGATATAGAATTATTTAGGAAGTTTGAACAGACAGACATAGAAGAAATTCTCCCAAAAAATGGGAAAATAACCAATAATCAATTTTGATGGCTATGAATGTAACCCAATAAGGTACGTAAGACGGAAAAAGTAGTGTTCTTCCATGTAATCATCTCGTAAACGACTTCTTAGCCTCACAATTGGTCGTTTGTAGGCAATGACATATTCTTTGTTTGATATTAGGTCATCCTTAACGCCTTCGGTGGGGGACTGGTACCGCCACCGCCACCGGCGGTAACACCGCCGTGGGTGGCCGGTAGGCAGCCAGTACCTGCTCCCATCGGTACACGGACACCAGTCGAAAAAACGAGTCTAGCAGCTATATTTTGAGGGATTTGCGTATTTTCTTTTTAGGGTATTCTGATGGTGATGGTATTAATGGTTAGAGCATCCACAATGTAGTTTTTCAGGGGTTTTTTAGAGGTTTTTCAGATGTTTTTCAAAAAGCAAAAACCTCACTTTGAGGTTTTTCACATAGTGTAAAGGTTTTTCGAATAAGGTTTTTCGTGGATTTTTTGCGTCATAGGTCGTAACTGCACAACCTGCTTTTTCACAAGTTTTTCGTATTTAATCTATTTTAACTTTATAAAACTTTATAAAAATTTCGTATTTAATCTATGATTTAATTTAGTTTTATTTATAAAATATATTTTATTAAAATATTAAAAAAAATTAGTTATAATAAATACATAACTAATGTAATAGTAATTTCTTGATATAATTAAATATGTATTTGTATAATCTTATTGTATTTATTTTTATAAATAAAAATATAAATGATATAAAGTTAAAATTGTGGGACCCTGAAAATTCTAAAAAAACTTGGATGAGGCTTTTCACATAGTGGAAATATGTTGACGTTTTTAGGTTGTTGAGGTGGTATTAATGCGTAAGAAAAAAACTGTAAAAAAAACTATGTAAAAAACCCATACATTGTGAATGTTCTTATTGTATCATCAATCTACCAACATTGCTATTTAATTATTTCATGTGATGATTAATTTAACTTTTAATCTTGTTTAAAACTATGGATGCAAGCCTTAGAGAATCACAAAAAGACCTTTTAAGTCATTTTATGTTGTTTTCGGTGTAAGACATTGTTATGAAACAAACAAAAAAAAACAAAGTTTGAACTTTTATATTTGCACAATCCCAACCCTTTTGAAAGTTCTAGCGGCCTAACCCACATTTTGCCCAGTTCACCCTAACCAGACTTTTTCCATCACTTGTAGGTGGCGGAGTTCTGTTCTTCACATCTTCATGAGAAAGTTTTCGAATTTTGGGAGGCGCAGTATTCCATGGATACGTCAATTGGAACGATGGAGGCCATTCTGACCAAGGCCTTCCAATATGTAGATGACCTTGTAGCTGAGACGTTCGATGAAAATGTTGGATCGACAGCTGTGGTGGTTCTGGTTACGCACACCCACTTGATAACCGCAAACTGCGGGGACTCGAGGGCAGTGCTATCCAGGGGCGGCGAGGCAATTCCATTATCTGTTGATCACAAGGTGAATCTTCAACCTTTACGCATCCATTTTTTGAACATAACACTATAACAACTAACTTTTCGTTAATTTGTTTTTACAGCCTGACGTCAGCGAGGAGCGCTCTCGCATTGAGAGCTTGGGAGGGCTAGTCCTGGACTACCCATGTCCTTGGGTTTATGGCATATTAGCCATGTCTCCGGCCATAGGTATGTGTATAGTTGGTACTTATATGAATCTGATGTGTTTTGGTTTATATACTCCCTCCATCCCAAAATTATTGACCTGGTTTGACTTGTGAAAGTCTTTTTTTTCGACTTTGACCTTAAACATTTTTGTTTTTGTTATACCAATGAAAATACATTAAAAACACAACCTATTCATATATTTTGCATCAACTATTATTTAACACAAACAAAAATATTCAAGGTCAAAGTCGAAAAAGAAAGATTTTTAAAAGTCAAAACCGGACAATAATTTTGGGACGGAGGGAGATAGGTCTGTTTGTTAACAGCTTAATGGGACTCACAACTTACACAAGTTATACATGACTATTTGGTAGTGACTAAGGGGCTGTTTGGTTGGTTTTTCATTAAGTTCTGTCCAGATAAAGTTGACTGTGTGGATAAATCTGTCTGAATCGATTGACATATTTTGTTGTTTGTTTGTTATGCTGAATAAAACGTTTGAAAATAAAAATTGACCTATTTACCCCACAAATGTTATCTCTCTCATAATCCCTCTCGTAGTAAAAATTGACCTATTATGTTCTTGACCGATGAAGGGTGTGTTTACTTGTAGAAAAATTTTTTGTTTTCTAGAAAAATTTTCCACGAAAAATGAAAATTTAGAAAACTTGTTTACTTGATTCAATTTAGAAATTTTTTTCCAAGAAAACAAAATTTTCATTTTTAAAATTTACACTTGAAATAGAAAACTACTTTTTATAGTTTTCCAATTTTCATTTTCATTTTCCATTCACTTTCAATTGCCATCCCCATCTCTTCGCCGGCCACCGCCACCACCCTCACCACCGCTGCCACCCCCGCCGCCGCCAGTCACCGCCGCCGCCGTCATCCCCTTCTTGTTGTCGCAACCAGGGACGGCCCTGACCATGTGCAACACGTGCAACCGCACGGGGCATCATAAGCCTAAGGGGCATCAGGTTTTGATACATTTTAGTTATGAATTTAATACCAAACTATAATAAATTCTTTTTTTCTTCATATATTCAAGTTTGACCATTCCAATTTTCAAAAATTCACATCTTCTCCAAAGTGTTAGCATAATTTGATCTTTGTTGGTTAAATATGCATGTTGATATGTAGCTTTTTTTTACCTTTGGTATATAGATTGAGATTGTTTTGTTTTGTACATGTACTTCTGTACCTGTACTTTTGCATTTTTGTACTTTTGTACTTCTGTACCTTTGTTTTTGTACTTTCGTAATTCAGTACATGTATTTTTGTACTTGTGCTTTTGTACTTTTGTAATTCTGTACCTATACTTTTGTACATGTACTGAATGTACGAATGATTTTCCTATATTATTTTCAACTTTTGTGACATTAATATAGTTTAATGTAATTGTATTTTTTTAGTTAAAAATAACTTTATTTGTTTTCTTTTCTTTCAATTTCTACATGTTGAAGTGAACACAAATATGATAGTGGTATAAGTTTATGTTATGTTATATAGGTTTTTGTTTATTTCTTATTTTAGTTGGATTATTTTATTATATTTAATAAGAATCAACATGAAATTGAGCATAGTAGCTTGACAATGTTCCAAACTGCTTAAAGATAATATGTTGTGTTTGATTAAAAAATGATGTGGGGGAAATTTTTTGCGTTTCTGCCCAGGGAATCAAAAACCCCAAGACCGGCCTTGGTCGCGACCACCGTCGTCGCCGCTGCAACCACCCTCCTACCACCGCTGCCACCACTTCCCCATCGTCGCCACCACCGTTACCGTCACCATCGCCACCCCCAACGTCGCCACCGGAACCCCGTTGTCGCCGCCGAGGCCACTGCCAACACCGCCGTCGCGCCGAGGCCACCGCCAACACCGCCGTCGCCGCCAAGGCCACCGCCGACGTCTCCGACGCCACCGTCGTCTCCGTCGAGGCCACCGCCACCGCCGTCGTCTATGAGGCCACCGCCCCCACCGTCGTCGCCGCCGAGGCCACTATTGTCACTGTCGAGGCCACCGCCACCACCGTCGTGGCCGCCGCCGCCGCACCGAGGCCCCCCCACCACCGACGCCAATGATTGAATTATTGAAAAAATGAAAAATGAAAAGTGATGAAAAATGCTCAACTTAACGAGTTTTATAATTTTCTAAAAATGGAAAATGAAAACTCTATCATTTCAAGTAAACAAGTTTTCTAAAATTTTCATAGAAAACTGAAAATGAAAACTCCACTCAATTTTTTGAAAACATTTTCTATGAAAATGAAAACACTTTTCCACAAGTAAACATAGCCTAAGCTTTTAATTTTAGGACTAAGCCACTACCACCAAACACTTGTCTTGAGCTGACCGAATAAGCTCAAGGCTTTATTAAGCCACTTAAGCCACCACCAAAAGGCCTTAATTACATTTATTCTTTTTGGCGATCAAAGTCTCCATCCTTGGGTTATTCCTATCCCCGAAGTACGGTGTGTAGAAAGAGCGATGGACGACGAGTGTGTCATAATCGCTACAGATGGCTTGTGGGATATGGTAAGCAGTGATGAGACTGCTAGGATAGCGACCCACGTTCTTCCCACTCGGCGGGGGAGAGGTGGTTCGAAAATAGCGGTAGAGGTAGCTGCGGTTCATCTTATGAAGCTGGCGATTAAACGAGGCAGCAGTGATAACATTTCGGTGATTGTCGCTGATCTAAAATCACCTCAGCCAATGGTCTAATATTATACTTGTGGATTTTGAACTGCATATACTTTTGTAATTCTTTTAAAAGTATATGCAGTTCAAAATCCACAAGTATAATATTAGACCATTGGCTGAGGTGATTTTAGATCAACGACAATCACCGAAATGAAATGTTATCACTGTTGCGTCGTTTAATCGCAAGCTTCATAAGATAAGCAGCCGCTACCTCTGTTGCTATTTTCGAACCTCTCCCCCGCCGAGTGCAAAGAACGTGGGTCGCTAGCCTAGCAGCCTCATCATTGCTTACCGTATCCCACAAGCCATCATAAGCGATTATGACGCACTCGTCGTCGATCGATCTCTCTACAAACCGTGCCTCGGGCACATAAATAACCCAAGGACGGAGACTTCGATCGCCTAAAAAAATATATGTAATTAATATAATATATAAACCACCGTATATAACTATTGACACAATGTTTTTAAACTGTGGATATAGATATTAGTTTATGATATTGCAAATTGTTTAAGAGATTAGTTTAGATACAATACTATGTATGTTAAATACAATTGTATATATATACATATACAATATACAGTATTAGGTTCAAATGAAGTGCTAAAAAAATGAGAAGTAGAGAAGTGATCTCCACCACTCATTCGGTCAATAAAGGCGACTTTGACCGGGTGCGCTCCTTTAATAATCTCCAACCTCTCGCGTCAATCCTCCATGATACCGTAACCGGTCAAAGCCGCCTTTATTGACCGGATGAATGATGGAGATCACTTCTCTACTTTTCATTTTTTTAACACTTCTCATTTGAACCTTTCTCTACATATACATATATCATTTAGAGCCATTGATGGCACCTCAATCGAAATTGCATATATAAACTCCCAAATGCTAAAATCAATACAAGTTACAAAGATTCAACTCTACACAGAATGAACATGAAATCTTCATATATAAACTACAAAATGCTACATTTATAACAACTGCATAAAGCAAACAACATCTACATGAATTAACAGCATAAAGCAAACAACATCTACATGAATTAACAAAATCTCACGTAACACGGGAAAGTCGTGACCCAACCTAGTGCGTATATGTATCATTTATACTTATGTTTTTACTCACAAAATAAAGTAAGTAAACTCATTTCACCAAATATTTTGATGTCCTTTTACACCCTAGGATGGCCCGTATAAGCTACGATGTGTGCATATGATCCAATATAAATTGATAGATCCAAGTAGAACTCACATACCATAACGAGATATTTAATTTGTAACTAGATTGGATTGGATCCAAAAATAAATTTTGAACATATTGTTTTTCTAGTTGATATTTATACGTAAAGGTTTCACATAAACAAACAAAGTATAGGAATAAGTAGTTAAAGGAATAGATTAATGGGCTGAAACTGTATTATAATATTGGATGGATTTGTGGATTAGATTGGATGGATAACAATCGCATGTATTAAATTTACTTGTCTCATTCCTATTCAATCAATAAAATAATTGATAAATCAAAATTTATATATTTGATATGTATTTATTAATGGGATTACTTTCTGTCAAAATGTATCCAACTATCCCTAATATACTATTGTATGTATCCACCTAAAAAAATTCCTTTTGTATATATCAAACTTTATTTTTTAGTCTATTGTGTGTATTTTTGATACACACAATAGTATATTGGGGGATAGTTGGATACACGTAATAGACTCAAAAATACACATAATAGACTCAAAAATAAAGTTTGATATACACAAAAGAAATTTTTTTAGGTTGATACACACAATAGTATATTGTGGATAGTTGGATACATTTTGAAGAAGTAATTCCTTTATTAATTGATGACACAAATAATACATAAAAATTTAACATATTTGATGGGTTTTTATTCAGGTATCCAATGTTCATTGGATTAATGAATGACAATGACCAAAATTCATTAAATGATTGTATTGGAGCATTTCTAACAGCATTGTTAAAATAGAAAAAATGAGTTTTTTTCTTCTAAAATGTTCCAACGGCTTGCTAAACCAATTGCTAAAATAGAAAAAACTGTAGTTTTCTCTAAATATAGAGATTTCTTTAAAATCTCTATATGAAGAGAGAAAAATAATATTTTAATTTATTCCACCAATGGTATAGTTAGTTACTTAAAAGTTTTTTAAAAAATTATTGGAATAATAAATATGATGAATATTTTAATAATATAAGTGATGAGAGATTCTCTAAAATAGAGAAGCTGTTGAAGATGAAAAAAAAAATGATTTTAGAGATTTTAATATTTTTTTCTCTAATTTAAAAAAATTATAACAATGCTCTTGAAGATGCTCTTGGAATGAATTTACCTAAATCATTTAAATTTCACATATGAAACACCTTCCTACTAAAGTATCACATTTTATTAACAAAAGAGAACCATTTCAAATCTTTAAATAAAAATATCAATTATTATATCCTTACATTTATCATAAAATAAATTTTATTTGATATATAGCTGCTATGAATTTTAAACAAAAAGGCGTGCTGCCTTGGTGTGAAAGTGGCTTCCGTTGAATCTCGTTATCATTGGGTTTTTTTTCAATTTACATCATATTTACAATTTAGGTCCCTATAATTTAAACACTTTTACAATTTTATTTATATATATATCATATTTACAATTTAGGTCCCTATAATTTAAACACTTTTACAATTTTATTTATATATATATCATATTTACAATTTAGGTCCCTATAATTTAAACACTTTTGCAATTTTATTTACAAAAGTTATATTTTACCCCCTTGAACTTATATATTTATTTAATTTATACTTTTTAATTTTTTATTTCATTTTACATTTCAGTCATGTTAACACATATAGTCGTACATTGAATAATATGTTAAAAAATACGTTTTAATTTTAACAAGTTACACAATTATAATCATATCGTCAATACCTTCGAGATGAGCGTAATATTGAATATTCTTTGATTGATTTATTTTATTATATACCATTATACTACGATTATATATGTATTTTTGACGTAACATATAATCGTATATTAAGTAAAATATGTTATAAAAGAAAGCTTTCGATACACGCACATACATCATAACCTACAGCAACGCGGGACATTCCTCAAAAAATATTTAATTAAATTACATATTTAGTCATTATAGTAGACTATTTATATATTGTATTTTCAAATTACATAATTCACATTCTTTACTTCTTACTTTATTTATTTTATAAATGCATTTTGTTTTATTGATTAATCATAAACTATTTTAACTTTAATAAAAAAAAATTAATCAAATAATCTTATTAAACTATTGATAACTGCATAATATTTTTTTTCAAAGCTCTAAGTTCAAATCGCCTAAAACTTTTTTTTATTCTATCTTACTAACAACCGTAAATAACAACAACCAGGACATCACTTTTTTGAATGTAGAGACGTTGAACATATAAATAATTGTATGAGTTCATCCCACTCTTAGTTTGTTTTGACGTAAATTACATAAATAATCTTATATAACAACCTTAAGTATGACTTTATTAAACCAAAAGTTTAGGATTAGTAGACGCGCCGCAACGCGCGGGCTATTCGACTCGTTATTATCTAATTCTCAATTTTTTGAATTATTATAATCATCTTTTACATACATTTGGACAAAAAAACTCAACAAAAAGTCAACCATCTGCGTTGACCGACCAACCCCAAAACAAACCACCAGTCTCTACCACCACAAAACCTAACCCACCATACCACATTAAACCACAATACCACATACAAGATGGTCCAAAGTCCAAACCACACCCCCCAAAGTGACCCCAAAAACATCAACCCTCAAAGAACCATGGCTCAATCCATAAGGCCCAAACACTCTCTCAGTTTTTGCTAAAAGAGTTACAAACAGGCCCATTAAGCCTGCAAAAACTGGACCAAAAGACCACATGGTTCCATAAGATTCACGGTAACGGGCCGGGTTAGAACGGGTTCGGTTCGGACCGTTTACAGTTCACGAAAGTATATCACATCTCCAAAGATTGACCACAAGTGACTCGATCGCGCTACTACTTATCAAATTGCATCGTTGGAGGTTCAACCCCAAAAGGGTCTGTCCGAGTTTCTCGAGGCTTGACAAACTCGCGTTCGAAACCTTCGAACAACCCGATAACGAAAAAACCCGCAAACCCATTAGCTGACCACGAGACAAACACGAAACGCCGAAATCGGTAATTTCGCACTTCGAGACGTCGAGATCGTTAAGCAAGAAACAATTTTCCGCGATTGTCGACAAGCTTTCGTCACCGATCTTCCCGCATCCGTCGAGATTGAGAACTTCGAGCGATCCGCCATGGATCTTGACCAAATCGACCACCACTTTGTCGGTCAAATTTACGCAAGCGCTAAGATTGACTTTCACGAGCCCGGGAGTGCAGGTAGTTAGAAGCTCAAAAAGGCCCGAGTCGGTTATCCCGTAAAGCCCGCTTAGATCAAGATTATGCAAATTTGGACACAACTTCCCAACCAAAGCTAAATTGCCATTTCCGAAACCGGTGCAATTCTTGATCGTTAACGATCGTAAAGATCGGCATTCGGAAATGGCGACCACTTCGTGTTCTTGATCTTTGATTCCCATACACTTCACGATCGAAAAAGACTTCAACTTTGAGTTTCGTTTCGATAAAGTTCCCAAAATCCCGCGTTGGCTGATCCGATTGCACTCTTCCAAGTGCAAGATTTCAAGAAAACGAGCGGATTCCGCAAAAGAAACCAACCCGTTATCCGACACAAAGCAACACTTTTTTAACACCATATGTTTCAACGATCCACACCCGTTTCCGATCGCTTCGAGGCTCAAATCTGTGATCCCATAACAAGCGGTTATCGTCAAGTGAACCAAAGATCGAAGCCCGTTTGCATTACCCATTGCCCAAAAGCCTTTTGGGCTCACGTTCCGAAGGCCGGTGAGGGAAAGATTGGTAATTGACATCCCGTAACGCCCGATCACCGCAAGCGAAAAGTCTGTAATGTCTAAAGATTGAAGCTTTACCTTCGAAAGAACCAAAGAACTTCCCGATGAAAAGAGAGTGGCAACGCCTTGATCTCCAATAAGCGGGCAGTCTTTGATCGTGACTGATTGTAGATTCGGGCAGCATCGGGCTACGGCTCGAAGGCTCTCGTTTCCAATCTTTTTGCAGGATTCAATCGTTAAAGAAGAGAGATTTGGGCAGTTTCCCGCGATTGAAGCTAAACCCGTATCGGAAACCGAAGGACAATGGCAAAGATCGAGACTTTCTAACGAACGGCATTCTTTCGAGATCGCAATTAAAGCTTCGTCTCCGATCGACGGAACGTTCCATAACGTAAGAGCCCGAAGATTCGGGCAGCCACGGGCAATTGCCGAGAACCCGATTGCAGTAACTTTTCCACTTCCCCTGACCGAAAGCTTGCCCAATCCACCTCGGGCAGACGTACCGACCGCAATGGCGGCAAGTCTAGTATCCGTTGCTTTCTTCCCGTCTAACGATCTTGAAAGATACCCATCGTTCTCCTGTTCATCGGCATTTAACTGTTCGTTCTTGATTTTGACCTTTTCCGAAACAATTTCGGAGTTTCGGATGTTACTCGAGATAGTGAGCCAACGGCTCGAGACACAAGCAGCGGCACACCGGGATTGGCTGTCGGATAACCGCCTAAAGATCTCGTAAAGGCATTCATCCGGAAGGACTTCGATCGATGGTTTCATTTCTTGATCCCCCGAAAAGAGACTATACGAATCACTGATTCGTGGACGTTTCGAAGGTCGAATGAAAACATCAAGAACCGAAAATAAACCGCTATAATCCATTGAACATAACGATCCTCCCATATAATGTTCATCTTCCACTGTAAATCCAATCATCAAATCATCAGATAATTGTGCATCATATATAAACATAAGTCTGTAAACTAATCTATTTAAAACCCATTTTGTGTGCAAAATCATACAAATATGTATGAAAAAAAATGGACAAAAAGGAAATTCAAGAAACACCTAGTAATCAAAACTACCCAATTGAGAAAACCCATTAAGATTTAGAGCAAATGTTCAATCTTGAACTAAAAATCAAGAAAACCCATCAAGATTAGAGCAAAAGTTCAATCTTCAACTAAAAATCAACAAAACCCACCAAGATTTAGAACAAAAGTTCAATCTTGAACTAAAAATTAGAAAACCCATCAAGATTTAGAGCTAAAGTTCAATCTTGAACTAAAAAATCAAGAAAACCCATCAAGATTTAGAGCAAAAGTTCAATCTTGAACTAAAAATCAAGAAAACCCATGTATAGATAGGGGTAACTTACCACTGTAATTAACCAAAGTAGGCATCTTTGTAGCTTTTGAGAAGAACCCACCAACAAGATTTGATCTTTCCCCCCAAAAACAGAAGCTTTCTTGATTGAACTAGTTTTCAAGATTTGATGGCATTTAAGCTAAAGGTTTGTTGTGTTGTTGTTGTTGAAAATAACACTTTCTAGTGTGTATTGAAGGGTTTATGGTGTTTATGTATATATATATACATGTGTGTGTATGAATGTATATGTGATGCATGTATGTATATGTGAGGTTTAGTCATCAGATTCATAGCCCCCACCTCCCCCAAAACCATTAAACTTTTATGTTACATGCATGTTGCATAAGTTCATTGAATCTTCAAATGAACCCAATATTCAAGTTGTTCCTATGGTATTACCACTTGTACCAACACTTGGACCCCATACCTATTATTTTATTGTATTTTTATTTGTATGTTTGAAATAATTGTCTTTCATGATTAGGATAGAAAATAGAAATCTATAAAATACAAATAAACATAAAAATCAATTATCCAATAAAGGAATCAAAGACCTTTTTTAGGTGAATTAAGGATAAGTACTAAGTTCTTATAAAAAGGAAAAGGCACAATTTTTAAGTTGGTTTTTTATTTAAAAAACAATAGGAATGATAATTTCAAGCATTCGAGATGATGACTTTATAAACTTAATTTATTAAGATTGATTCACTACTAAAAAGAACTCTAGGTCATATTACATAAGGTAACTTAATTCTTAAGGCAACAAGAAAAAACTTTATTTAAAAACTCTACAAAAAATGATACAAACCCATTGTTTTAAGCCAAGAAGAAAAAACTTTATTTAAAAACTCTATAAAAAATGATACAAAGTTACAAACCCATTGTTTTAAAATGTCGGTGTTGTTATTGTTTATCGTTAGTTTCGTATTCAATAAGGGGCGGAGCTTGAAGAAGCGAGCCTAGAGTAGCAGCGCAGCCTTATTACGTTTTTCAGGCCCCTTTGAGATTCTATTAGTAAAGCGCTAGCGCCCCTATAGAGTCAGGATATTCTGCTATCAATGAAACCGAAAGAAAGAAAAAACCAGTGCCTTTCGTATAGATCGAGACTTGTAGCTTGATTCTTTACTCATTCCATACTGGGAAGAATTGCAGGCGATAACACTTCTTCCTATTTCTTTCTCAATGATATCCGACGATCAAGACAATTCCCGTGAAAGTCTTTCATAGAAGTGAATTCTTATTCTTACGAAGCAAATTACATTTCCTATTGATTTGTCCCCTGGACCTATTCTGATTCTGAATTATCGGTCGCTACGCTGTTCCCAAGGACTAGCAGAATCGAAATAGCGAAATTCTTGGGTCATCTCAATGGGAATTTGTTGGTGGGGGCATAGATGAAAGTCATTGGACATGAGATTTCCTAAACTACTCCATTATCTAGTTTATCAACTATTGTACCAGACATTGTCTTAAACTCATATTAGAAATTTTGCTTTAACTTTTTACGTGTATTTTTTAGCAACGGATAAATTATTGAAAAACATTTACACCCAAATGAATAATATATTCTCCCCAATTAAGTTGTTAAAATTATCAATTGTTGAACTTTTAAAAGTAATGGATACCAAAAGTGTAAAATTATTATAATATTAGAATAAGTCCATATAGCATATTTGAATTTTTGATGTCAAATATAAATCTATCAAATTAATCTAATTGACTTTTGTTATTTCTATTCTAGTTAAATTTAAAGTCATTCTATGCCATTTCTTGTCTTGAAATTTTGTTTTATTTGGTTGGATTTGGATGTAATAAAAATAACAAAAAGAAGAAGTAACAACGTAAAGGAATGAAGCATCATATTCCACTCTTTATGTTTGGTTGAATAAGGAAAAAAATCATACAATTATGTTGTTTGGTATGCAATGGATTTACTAAATAGTTTTAGATGGGTTGTGTCATCACTGAATTTATTTGTTTTATTATAAGAGTTTACAATATTGAAGGTGTTACTGTAGTAGTGATTGGCTTTGTGCCCATTGGTTAGCATTGTGGAATACCGAGAAACTACAGTGGTATATCGAACATTATTATGTTCTACAATAATTAATAATGGCAAAATAAAATAAACGAGATATAAATTGTCTCAAAGTTGATTTTTTAATGCTCTATAATGTAATTGGTAACCAAAATAAGTTTTACTCTTTCAGTCTTAAAATAAATGACCAAAATAAAAATGACACGATTTTACTATTTCATCTTAAATAGGTCATGTTATTAATATAAGACTAGTGGCCCGCACCGCGCGTTGCGCGGTGTTTAAAAAATAATATAAAATATTGTTTATTGGTTATATTTAATAAGTTTTATTCATTATATGATATACATTTTGAACTATAGATACTCTACCATCAATCATCCTATCAATTATGTTTTTTTCGGCATAATTGAATGATATTGTCTAAATAGATCAATGACAATTAACATGCTTACAGTTTGAGTGATTATATACTTGATTTAGATTGGATTAACTAATAGATTATTACTAAATGGAATAATATTTGATCACTAACATAAGAATAACATTGAAAGTGTAAAGTAGCGATCTGAAAGACTTAAGTAACAAAATGAAACTATATGGCATTAAGTCTGCTTTGCATAATCCAACTGAATACCACAATTGGAATGTGCAACTTGCATTATAGTTAACTTCAATGTTGTGCATCTGATAACAAAAATATTGATTAATACTAATAATAAATGATTTTTTTTTGGAAAATAATGAGTGAACAAAATAATTTAAGCGAGACATGCATTATGTGAATATAAATTGGAAGAATGTATAATAAGTTTCATAGATTTGTACCTTTATTCAGTTGGATTTGATTGCAGAGATGGTGTTAAAGACTTCATGATAAACTATATTTTTTTTATCATGTTCCGATCCTCAATTTCTTTATCAGCATTAAGTATGGTTAGTCATTCCCGTGATGTAACTTGAGATATAGCAACATATAGTTGCTATATCTTAAAATACATCTTCATCCTTTATTTTAAATACTTAATCAAATATTAAATTATTTTTAAGTTTTATTTATTTAGTGGTTAAGTTGCATATATTGATTATATTAATCAATTTTGATATGAATAGCTTAAGATGTATCATTAATAAAACAAAATTTGGGTAATTTTGAACTTAAATAACATTTTCCACGATGCTACCTCATACATCTATTGTGATTTTTTTATTTTTCTACTTACTTATTATATGGATAAATATTTTCTTTTTATGTAGAAGGGTTGGCTTAAAAGCATATTTAGTCAATGAACCTTTTACTTATCAAAGACACACTAATGATTTTTATATATAATGTACTTTAAATTAAAGGGTGTGTCAAAAAACATATTTAGGAAATGTATTTTTTTTTCACATTTGAATAGCACAATTTTTTTTACATACTTAACTCTTTTGTTCGGCACCGCGCGTTGCGCGGTGGTGGTAAATTCTTTAGAAAATCTTGAGGCTAAACTAAGCTAATGATCACACATTATATATTAAGATAATAAGAATCAATATTACAATTGATATAAAGCTGCTTTATCCTCTATATTGTTTATTTTGATACATATAGTTAAGTAATAATGTATAAATTCTACGTCATCAAACTTTGTAACTGACTAAAATGATAAAAGAAATATGTGAAACCATTTAGTATAATAATGAGGTGTATAATGGATATTTTTTTCATGACTCGTGATATATTTATTCCTCGCTAACATAATATTCCCATAAAATATTTATATTCACTATGCAACTACAATAGTGTTACCTAGTTTTGTATAATTGCAGGACATTTTGGTAATTTACATACAATTGTCGTAGTGTATTCGTTTACATTTTGGCAAAAATTCTTCTAGAATCCCCCTTCACAAATCACAACCCACAATCAGATGAAGAGTAATAATAGTCACCACTTTGATTGTTGGCAAGTCTGATTGAATTGTTAATATATCTCATGTGTTGAGCTTTTAGATGTACTTGAGGCTATTTATTTATAACTTAATTTTTCAATAAAAAAATTAAAAAAAAGTTTTAGTCATATTATGTAAAATAAAAGATGTTATATCATTCCTAATCTCATTATTTTACATATTTTGATTTCAATTTAAACTTTAAAATGAAATTGAAATAGTTATAATTTGTTATTTTTTTATATTTGTTTTATTTAATCTATATATGTTTCTATATTTTCTTACGTATTATTATATTGGATTTCAACAATTTTAATTTTGATTATAGCTTTAATCATATAATTATATATTGATTATAATAATTTATATATTGGATTTCTTTTTACTTAATTTTTCAATAAAAAAATCTTTAAAATGAAGTTTTAGTTATATTATGTAAAATAAAAGATGTTATATCATTCCTAATTTTATTATTTTACATATTTTGATTTCAATTTAAATTTTAAAATGAAAGTGAAATAATTATTATTTATTATTTTTTTTATTTGTCTTATTTAATTATATATGTTTCTATATTTTCTTACATATTATTATATTGAATTTCAATAATTTTAATTTTGATTATAGCTTTAATCATATAATTATATATTGATTATAATAATTTATATATATATATATTGATTAATAAGTAATATTAAATATAATAAGTTAGTATTAGGTATTTATTTATATATTTATTATATTTAATAGTATTAAATGACGAAATAAATATTTCCTTTACTAAATAATTGGTAAATAATGAGTATTTAATTATATATTTATTCTAATTTTATTTAAATTATTGGTTTAAATGATGTTTATATTTATATGGTGGTTTTAATATGATTTTAAATAATAATAATATTTTTAAATTTATATGTTGATTCAAATTTTACATATTAAATACATATAGTAAAATATGTTTTACTAAAGAAAATAATTAAAACTCGTGTGGTCAGTGATTTAAAAATATATTTTCTCAAATAATATATGTGTGTATATATATAAAGAATGTCATATAAATTATATAACAAACATTAATCATAAAAGAATCAAAAGAGGATCCACAACAAAACTATAAAGCAAAAAAACCACATAGATCATACTTTGGAGTTTGATCGTTGCCAACAAAATATAATTTTTAAAGAAATTACGACAATATAAGCACAACAAATCAGAAAAATAAACCTCACTTAAAATACCCATACAACATTAATATTATAACAATTGTGAAAAAACACCCAAATAAAAACTCAAAAGTAAACTTAAGAGTCATATATAATACACAAAAGCATAAACATTATTTGAGATTTCGATGGAAGAAACGAACTTTATATTGACAAAAATATCAATTATGAAGCATGTGGAAAAAACGAATGTGACAATCATGACTAAATTTGAAAAAGAAATGCAAAAACTTATCTAACAACAATATCTAAGTACACAAAACATTCAAAAAATATATGAAAAACTATATATATATACACACACACCTTTTGGCACATATAGATACAAAACAACATATAACTCACATAAATTATAAAGCAAATAATAAAAAGTGTTACCTTACCTGAAAAATTTACGTAGATTGAGAAACAATATTGACGAAGTACTAAAAAAAAAATGATTTGTCAAAAGACAAACAACAAACAAACATTCAAATGAAGTCTTCTTATAGAAGATAAAGTTGTTAATATATCACATTTTGATGGAAGATTGTAGTTTATATATGATTGTGTTGTAAGTTTTTCTTTAATTAATAAATAGGTATACAAAGAGATTAAATTTAATGTTTTAGGAAGTTAAAGAATTTGAAACTCAAAGCTAATTAAAATGAAAGTTAAATTACCAAAGAAACCTTGTTATATGAAATACACAATTTTCATTAAAGGGGGTATAATAGTCTTTAACTTATTTTATATTAAAAAAAATCAAAACAATGAGAAAATTTCTATAGCTAAATACTACTCTAACATTGTGCCACATCATACTTCCAACATCTTGCTTTTATATATATATAGATTTATCGACATAATTATTTTGAGATCCCTTTTTTCGTTCCTTTTTCTATTCATTTCTACCTAACAATGTATATCTAACCCAACCGATTGATCGGATATAATTAAATTTGAACCAAGACTTTCGTGGTTTAATGTTACTCAGCTGTTAATAGGATTAAATAACTTAAACGTTAAGAATTTCTAATAATAAACTATTATATTACTTAAGAGTAAAAAAAACATGTATTTATCATGTGAATTAACTTAAACGTTAAGATTTTTTAATAATAAATTATTATATTATTTAAGAGTAAAAAAAACATGTATTTATCGTGTGAATTGTTTGGTGGGATGGTGCTTTTGTGTTGAACATTTAGGTTAAATGAAACTTACAATGAATTTGGATGTTTAATTTTAGAAATAAAAGAGATGATATTTTTAGTATTTTTGAGAAATTATGATCAAGAACTTTGGGCCCTCCTCTAATTTGGACATTATCACTTTCATCTATGTTGATGACACTTGGTTTTTAATTGTTATAATCAAATCATATGTTATATTTTATAAAAGGGGTATTTTTTATTTTGTCCTATTTATACATGATTAATTAACATACTATCCTTTTAATACGGTATTTTAGAAAATATACCCGGAGTTCGCCGGAGAGTTCTCCGAAGAGTTCGCCAGCCAATCAGAACGCGCCACGTGGCTTTATCCATTAAATAAAATAAAATAACGTAAAGGGTACCGAAAACTTCTGACGTAACCTTACCCCAAGCCGACACGTGGAGTTCGCCGGTCCCACGGAGTTCGCCTGGAAGTTCTCCGGGTGGAAATCGAGGTGATTTGACTAGACAACTTTTTATATTTTTAAAAATTTTAAATTAATTAATAAAATCATATATATATATATATTAAACTAATTAATAAAATCTTATTATATTTTTAAAAATTATAAATTAATATATAAAATCTTATATATATATATATATATGTGTGTATATAGGGTTAACTTCTGCTGAGAACAAACTATTTCCATGAGACCAACATATTTTACATGAAACTTCACACCAAAATATGTGTGAAGGTAAAAAATTTGAACATTCATCATAAAAACATACTAAAAAACAATATCGAAAAAAAAGAAATCCAAAAAAGGTAAAAAATATGAAACGTTCATAGCATTTTCGCTATGAAGGTTCGTATTATTTATTTGTAACCCTCACAACATTTGAGCTGTGAAGGTTTCGTTTTTTAGCTTGTTTTGGATATTTTTTGCATCGAAAGTGATTTTAGGTCCGCGTATTCGAGTTTTATTTACCTTGACGGTGTTTTTTGTGAAGTTTCACACGTTAGGGCAAAAAACATGTGCTAATTTTCGTTAATGTATAAAGGGCAAAAAAACCACCTTTTAAATATGTTTTATAAATGATTCAAGAATTAATATATCATATTTGATTAGTTAGATAATATCGGAGAAAGTTTGTGGCTAGGAGGTGGTTTACCATTTTTGAAATGATTACAAAAATCAATTTCTCTATAAATAACCCTTAATAATAAAACATAACAAATGCGGAAAATGTCGATAAAGTGTAGTTGTTTTAAATATAAATAATAAATAATATTATTATTTTATTTTTAATTTTTAAAACATATAAAATTTTGAATTTTGTATTAATTAATTTATAAGATTTTATTAAAAATTTTATATTTTATTAATTAATTATATATTTATAAGATTTTATTAATTAATTTATAATTTTTAAAATTTTTAAAAATATTAAAAGTTGTCTAGTCAAATCACCTCGATTTCCACCGGAGAACTCCTAGGCGAACTCTTCGGCGAACTCCACGTGTCGGCTCCAGGTAAGGTTACGTCAGAAGTTGTCGGTACTCTTTACGTTATTTTAATTTTTTAATGGATAAAGCCACGTGGCGTGTTCTGATTGGCTGGCGAACTCTCCGGAGAACTTTTCAGCGAACTCCGAGTATATTTTCTAAAATACCGTATAAAAAGGATAGTATCTTAATTAATCTTGTATGAAAAGGACAAAATAAAAAATACACCTTTATAAAATGATGTGTCATAATTTTGTTTTTACCGGATATTTTTGGTTTTTATTCGTTAATCTTTGTGATTTTATTTGAATTCAAATATGAGTGACGATAAATAAAAAGTTTAAATTGAATTTCATGGATTAGTGTTAGTATGATTAAATAATTATAGCCATTTATAACAAATTTTCAATATTTCTTCAAAATAAAAGATGAAAAATTTGTTTAAAAAAAAAAACTTAGGGGTCGTTTTGATTTGGAAGCAGAGAAATAAAAATGAATGTAAAACTCTTGTTTGGGAGAATTGACATCATTTTGGGTGGAGAAATGCATTTCTCTGAGAATTCATTGTAGTGTAAAAATAAAGAAATGCAATTCTCTCCATTTTGAGGAGAAATGGAGAGAATTGATGTCTGATGTTGTTCAATTTCAAACCTGACGACCACCAACATCTGCGACGACCGTCGGCTTGGCAACGCCGTCGACGACTGTTGACATCCATCGGCGTCTGTGATGACTGTTGACGACCACTGGCGTCCGTGATGACTGCTGACGACCGCCGGCGTCCTGATGACTGCTGATGACCACGGGCGTCGGCGCCTACCTTCGACGACCACCTGCGATGACCACCGGCGTCGGCGACTACAGCCGACGACCACCAGTGTCGGTGACAGTGTGGACCACCGGCATCGGCAACGACCGTCGTCGACCACCACCGACATCGGCTACGACCGCCGACGACCACCTCCGACGACCGACAACAACCACCGTCATCGACGACGACCACCAAAGACCACCTTCGACAACCATCGGCGTCGGTGACGACCTGTGCATCTCCGACAACGAGAGTAGCCGTCGAGAGTTGCCGCCTGATGTTGTCGTCCAGTGACATGAGCCATCATTTCTCTGTTTCATTTCTTTGATGATACCAAACACTATTAATTTCAACTCTCCATCTCATTTCCAATATTTATGTGGTCCATAAAAGCCGCTTTTTATCCGATCGATTAAAAATACGATAAAGAAATACCAACGGTCCAATCCCGTGACATCATGATTTGATTTTATCTACATCTAGCATCTCAAATCCGATTTGAATATCGATCTCTAAATTCTTGGTAAAGACCAACGATCCAATCCCACGATGTCATGATTTGATTTTATCTAAATCTAGTATATCAAATTCGATCTGAATACCGATCTCTAAATCCTTGGTATTAATTTGATTAACCAAAAATAGAAATCCCCACAAAATGAGGATCACAACATCATCATTCCAACAACTTCATGCAATCTTTTCTTTAATTTAATATTGATAAAAAAATCAAACACGATATATTAAAACGTTATTTATTTCAATTGTTTTATTGGAGATCAAACTTCTTATTCTTTCCATGTCATATACGTTTGTTATTTTATATATTCTTCTATAGAACATACTCAAATGCCATTTTTCTTCGATCTTGTTTATTTTTATTTCAAATAAATAACCACAAGAAATCTCATTCCCCAGTTATGTTCAAACCGAAGATCATCAAGAGCATATCAAGTCTAGAACTTCAAACTTCCTTGTTTTTCGCCCCCATTCCCTTCAAACTTCTTATTTACACGAGGAAGAAAAATATTGATTATGGATTGCAGTTTATGAGCTTCATATGCTCAACATAAGTCTGATACCCGAAAAAAATTGTAACATTCTTGAAAGGCTATTTATGTCAAGATATTTAAATTTTACATCATTTGTATCAAATACATCTAATGTTTGAGATATGTTTCCATACTCCTAACTTTTTTGTTACTTCTATTTGAACGTCTTTGTAAGATTTCAACATTTATTACCTGACACCATGTTTCTAACAGGCAAGATTTATCATGAAGATCCAAAAAGACCCAAAACATGCCCTTTTGTTGTTCCGTTTAGGTGGGGTTTTAACTCTTTATCTAATATTTTTCTCTACCTCGTAAAACCTGCAACAATTTCTGCTTAAATATATTGCATGCAATTGTCTAACCTTAAGGTGACCATTTGTGATAAAAGAAGATATATTAGAACCTTAAAACGGGTTCTTGAGCTTTTGCTCTGTTCTTGAGTTATTTACGGATAACTCACCATAGCTTCGATTGATTTCAACGAAGAAAATCTTCTTTTAGAGAAGACATAAAACTATGATTAGGAATGTGCATTCGGGGGGGGGGGGGGGTGCTCTTTCTATCCTACAATGAAACACGAGCCTTTCTAGCATTTAACATTAAACACTCCTCAGTTATTAAGTGCGTTCCCTATGAACGGGATACTTGAAATACATTGATTTTCTCAAGATTGGCTTGTAATCGGAGTTAGAAGAGCTATGATTGGCAAAGCTATGATTAAAACCGATAACTATTGACTGATTCTTCCCCTCAAAGTCAAACAATTTATTAAGTCCAATTGCATGTTTTGACTAAAAGTACTTATATAGTAGACTTTGTACAAATTATACATAATTCCTATTATTCTTATTATCATCATATAGATAAACAATTTTATTATAAAATTGATGATTATTGTATTATTATTAAGTCAACTTCACGTACGGTGCAAATGACATATTGAACAACTACAAGTTAAAGTTGTTTAATTGAAAGACTAAAATACACATCTTTTATATTATAATGAATAAATATTATTAATTATTAAGAATCTCAACTTTGTCTGCTAAAAAATAAGTACAGGGATTGATTTGCAATTTATACAAAATGTAATCATCTTAGTTGACCGGTCAACCCGCTTATGATCGTCACTCACACAACCCAACCTCGACCATTTCAAATAAGTTGCATCAAACCCCCCATCTTTTATTCATGTACACCCCCACCCCTTAAAAGGCCTTATTAACAATAAGAGTCCCTCTTTCTTCATAAGTTTTTTACTTCTATAAGGTTGCATAAGATGTACACATAATTTTCTTTGTTAAAATCATCATCTTATCTTTTAAGTTAATTACATCAGTTTCTTCCACTTAATGAATATTAATCACAAAGATGGTAGCATGGTGGATAATTACAAGGCCTCAAAAGTATGATAAATAAACCTCAGTTCAAAACTTCAAATCATGCATCTACATATGTTCTTATGGCTATTGAGAGATTTATATTCGGGTTGTGGGTAAACCCCACAATCACAACTTGTCATGAATTTGTTATAAAGCCTTGGATCATTCATTTTCAAAATGAAAACTTTGTTACAGTAGCTTATTGGAAAAACCACATGAAAGGAAAATATTAATCATTGCAGTTGTTATTGGGTATATTTTCTGTTACATAAATTGATTTTTAGCCACTTGCAGTTTTCAATTGAGGACACTTTAATAGTCATGTAAAGGAATCACACGAATAATATTTTTCATTCACTATCGTCTGTTACATACCATATGTAAAATATTTACAAATCATATGAATGACAAGTAACCATCCTTGTTGAAGTGTCCCAGCAGTAAGGAGATTTGCAGAATCATCTACTAAGAGATGTTTTGGGTTCGAATCTAGCACAACCCACTTGTCCATGGAGATTTTCTCCCTCGTGATAGCCAAGAGACCAATACAGTAAAGACGTCTTGGACTGTCCTGACTATGGTCAAAGACTAATGTAGACTATAGAGATATGATAAAAAAAGGCTTAGATAAGTCTGAACATTACAAGGTAAAAAGTCGAATAAGTCGATTGTTTGCCAAGGTTTATGGTCGATCTGGATAGAAAAAAGTGTACTCTTGGTCTAGTCTTTAATCTTGCACGTTAAAACATATATGAAAAAGGGGGAAAACTATATCAATTTATTGGGCCCATTAAAAGCCACTTTTTATTCTGATCGATTAAAAATACGATGGTCCAATCCCATGATGTCATGTTTGATTTTATCTAGATCTCGTATATCAAGATCCAATTTGAACACCAATCTCTAAATTCTTGGTATTAACTTGAGTCACCAAAAATCGAAATCCCCACAAAATAAGGATGGCAACATCATCATTCCAACGACTTCATGCTATCTTTTCTTCAATCTAATACAAAAAAAAAAAAAAATCAAAGACGATATCTTAAAAAATTATGTATTTCAAATAGTTTCATTGTAGACCAAACTTTTTTAATCTTTTCATCTCATATACGTTCGTTATTTTCAATATTTTTTCCATAAAACACACTCAAACGTTGTTTTTCTTCAATCTTTTTTTCCCAAATAAATAACCACAAGAACCCATCTTTGAACTTCAGTCTTTTTCGCCTCCATTCTCGTCAAATCTTATTTACACGAGGAAGAAAAATATTGATGATGAGTTGTAGCTTATGAGCTCTATATGTCACATCAACATAAGTATGATATCTGAAAAAGCGTAACATTCTTTGAAGGCTATTTATATCAAGATATTTAGAATTAATAGTCTTTAACATGCTTGTGGCATTGGTGTTGTTTGATTGTAAGATTCTTCAATATTCTTGCCTCATATGTCCACCATGAATCCAACCATTTACCAAAGGATCGTTGCCTAGCGATACTAGGGTTACTGGTAGGGGTGAACAAAAAAACTGATACCCAAAATCACCGGCCCTACCCGAAAATGGTCAAAAATCCCCGAAATCCGAAATATCCGAGGGTTGATCGGGGTCGGGTAGGGTGCAAAAATCGTTCCACCAAAACCCGAAAAACCCTTCAAAAAACCCAATTTTTTTTTATATTTACTAAAGAGTTAATTACATGGGTGTGTATCGAACTTGTCACGTTTTTTCATTTTATGTATCCAACTTTTAAAATTGTCATTGTATGTATTGAACTTGCTAAACTTTGCCATTGTATGTATGTTACCTGCTTAGAAGGTAAACCGATACATACAATGGCAAAGTTTAGCAAGTTCGATATATACAATGGCAAAGTTTAGCAAGTTCGATACATACAATGGTTACGAAAGCTAAACTTTGCCATTGTATGTATGTTGTCATTGACCGGTTACCTGCTTAGAAGGTAAACGGATACATACAATGGCAAAATTTAGCATGTTCGATACATACAATGGCAATTGAGGAGTCGTTGAGGATCGAGGACGACATCACCCAAGCCCGGGTAGAAGGTTACCAAGCCGGGCAAAAGAGGAAGTTTGAGGAGGCCGCCGCATCGGCTCGACCGAGCAAGACCTTCCAAGAGGTGAAGCGAGGCGGAAACTGGATTAGTGTGGTGTCGAGCTTGATGGAAAGGATCAAGGCGAGTCAAGCGGAAGCCCTTCGAGAAGAAAACCTCAAAGATGAAGTGATGGTGAAGCAAAAGGAGTTGTTGACCGAGGATAGCCGCGGGCTTAAGTTGTTCCAAGGTCGAGTTTGGGTGCCAAAGATTGGCGGTAATCGGGAGTTGCTCTTGGAGGAGGCTCACAAGTCCAAGTATTCCATACATCCCGGGAGCACCAAGATGTACCGAGATTTGAAGATGAACTATTGGTGGCCGATCATGAAGCTCGACGTGGCTAAATACGTCGAGAAGTGTGTCACATGCCTACAAGTAAAGGCGGAACACCAAAAGCCTTACGGTAATTTACAACCCTTGGAGATCCCGGAATGGAAATGGGAACATGTTACAATGGACTTTGTGACTAAATTACCGAGGACTTTGAGGGGTCACGACACCATTTGGGTGATTGTTGACTGACTCACAAAGAGTGCTCACTTTCTCGAGATGCGAGAAACCCTACCTATGGACAAATTGGCCAAACTATACATAAACGAAATCGTAAGGAGGCACGGCGTGCCTTTATCGATTGTCTCGGATAGAGATAGCCGATTCACTTCCCAATTTTGGCATGGATTGCAAGAAGGCTTGGGTACGAAACTCAAGTTGAGCACCGCGTACCACCCCCAAACCGACGGGCAAAGCGAATGGACGATACAAACGTTAGAAGATATGTTGCGGTCATGCGTCATCGATTTTGGTGGGAATTGGGATACGCACCTACCATTAGTGGAGTTTGCATACAACAACAGTTTTCACTCTAGCATTGGGATGGCACCGTTCGAGGCATTGTATGGACGGAAGTGTAGAACGCCGACTTGTTGGTTAGAAGCTGGTGAGAAGCAATTCGCGGGACCCGAGATCATACAAGAGACGGCGGACAAAGTGAAGGGTATTCGCGAACGCTTGAAAGCCGCCCAAGACCGTCAAAAGAGCTATGCCGACAAGAAACGTCGTCCCGTAGATTTCCAAGTGGGAGAACGCGTGATGTTGAAAGTGTCCCCTTGGAAGGGTATCATACGGTTCGGGAAGCGGGGGAAACTTAGCCCACGTTTCCTAGGACCGTTTACCATTTTGGAGAAGGTTGGGCAACAAGCTTATCGGTTAGAGCTACCACCAGAAATGGATGGGATACATCCCACCTTCCACGTGTGTTACTTGCGAAAATGCCTAGCCGAAGAAGAAAGCGTCATTCCTTTATCGGAGATTCGAGTTGACACCGGTAACCGATGTATCGAAGAACCGGAAGCGGTCTTAGAAAGTAAGACGAATAAACTACGCCATAAAGAGGTGACAATGGTCAAAGTCCAATGGAAGCACCACCGAGGTGCTAATGTCACGTGGGAGGCCGAGGAGGACATGAAGCGGAGATACCCACACTTGTTCACGTAGGTGTAACAAATTTCGGGGACGAAATTTTATCTAGGTGGGGAGGATTGTAACACCCGTAATTTCGGTGTAATAACGACTCTTTGGTAAAATATGGAATTTAGAGTCTTGGATCAAATCATGCATTTTATGGTCTAATATGTTACGAAATTCAATTACGAGTCCAACGGTTCTTCCGGAATCGAAAACGGAGTTGTAACGAAAAAGTTATGGCCAAAACAAGAAATCACCTCGCACACAGCACTTAGCGACCGCTAAGACTTGTTCTAGCGATTGCTAAGAGCAAAAATGAAGGGTTCTGTTTGCTTAAAACTTACTTAGCGACCGCTAAGCATTCCCCTTAGCGATCGCTAAGGGGCTGTTAGACCTTGGACGGGTTAAATACTCTCCTATCTTCTTTTTGGCATATCTCCTTCATCTCTTATCCAAATTGGACGATTTTTCTTCCTATCTTCTTCTCCTTCCAAGCTCTTCAAGGCTACAAGGGTGGATTGACACTCAAGCTAACAAGATTTGGTGGCTAGATCTCCTCCACCTTCATCTTCTCCACCTCTCAAAACCCCAAACCACCATTGTTGGATCTTGGTGCTTCTCCATCCTAGGGTTTGTTCGAGATCCGGCTAGGTAAACTTATCTAAACCATTTTTGGGTTGGTTAATCTACATATAGAGGTTATGAAACTAACCTAGGGTTCGATTTACTTGATTTTAGGTTCGTGCTCGTTATTTGACCTAATCTTGGAATTTAGGGGTTTTTGTCACAAAACCCTAAGGTGAGTTGTTAAAACCTTTTTTGTTAAAACTGAGAGCACATTATCTTGGTGACTTTACGTTCCTTTCTTGATTATGTGGATGAACATGATTTTAGTATGAAATGCTTATTGTGTTTAGTTCAAGGAAATTATTCATGAAATGTATTTTTATGCGAAACATGTGGAATTATGCATACTATGGAACTATGTGGATGGGATTTGATATCTGTGCATGTTGGCACGTACAAGATGAGCAAAGGGCTTGAGACCCTCGATATTGCCTATGATAGGTGGAAATGAATGTATGAGTCTTTTGAGACAGTACGTATATGCCTCTGATGGTGTCATGGTAGATATGACATCGGGGTTGTTTGTAACTAAATGACACGGACGAACCAACGCAGTATTTCCACACCGAACAGTCTTGGGAGGTTCTGAAATAGGAATGCCCCTATGTCGCCGGCCCTCGGGTTGCTCCTTGGTGCGCGGGCCTCTGATGGTGTCATGATAGATATGGCATCGAGGTGTTCGGAAGTATCGAATGATGGGGTACTGGTTGGGGGAAATGGGTCGCTCCCATTGTTTCCGAAGATTATAATAAACCGGTTTTATATGTTAATTGTGTCACAAATATGATCATGTATATCACGTATGTTTTATACCCTCTACGCGCTTGATGTTATTTGTACAACTCACTAGGCTCCTTTAGCCTAACACTTGTTTGGTGTCGATGTGTCTCTCAGGTACTAGTGTGACAACTGCAAATTTTGACTATCAGGATTAGCTACTCGTTTAGTCACTCAGTAGCATTTCCGTAGGTTAAAAACTAGTTATTTAAGTTTCTAAATGAAACTAGGTTAGTTTGCGTGAAAAATATAGGTTAAAACCTAAAAGTCCCGAAAACATGCCCGATAAAGCCCGAACCGGCCCGAAGTCACCCGATAATCCTATAATGCCAAATTAAAGTTGACTTTTAGAAAAATTAAGTTATTTTATTTAAAAATAAGTAAACTAATTTAAATGATCCAAAATTTCCCTCGAAAAATCGGTTTCTACCGAAAACGCGCTAAAAACCGATACTGCGTTAGATTAAGCTGTGTAAATTAAACCTTTTTAAACAATTATTTAAAAAAGAAAAAAAGAAAAATGGGGGATTGGCCAAGATGGCCGGCCACCCCCACCCTCCAATCACCTCTCTCCCTCTTGTCTTTCCAAGGTTAAAATTATTACTACACCCTCTCATCTCATCATTTTCAAAAATCCCTTTCTCTCTCTATTCTCTTTTTCTTTCTTCTCTCTCTCTAAAACCATCAAAAATCCAGCCACATCCACCATCTAAAATCTGAGTTTTTAGAAGATTCAAACAAGGATTCGAAGTCCTCATAGTCGTTTTATCAAAGGTAAGGTGGTGTGACATGTTCTAGCTTCGGTTTTTGCTCATTTTGGAGCTTTTTCTACTTTTGTTTGAGGTTTAAATCCTCTTTGTTGGATGAACATCACCCTTGATGTTTGAGGAAGAGATTGAGCCATGACAATGTGTTAGAACATTCGAAAATGGTGAAAATCTATGACTTCTCCATATAAACACAAGATTGATGCGAAAAATCACTTGTTTTTAGATTTTTGATACTTGTTTGGAATGGAAAATTGTTTTGATGATGCATGCATGTGTTTTATTGTTATTCAAAGTTATTTCATTAAAATATTTGCTAAACAATATGAGTTTATGGTTAATAGCAAGAAACCCCCAAGAAAACTTATGATTTTATGTGTTTTGATGGATGAAAAGTGAGTTTTAAATCTGGACAGAATCTGTCTGATTTTGCATGAGTGTTTAGATGTTGCAAAAGTATAGTAAACTGAGGTATTTTCTTACAAAAATTTGATAGATTGAAATTTAATGAGTTATGAAGAAAATCTCTTTTGAATCACTCAAAAATTCGAAGGGAAACCCATTCAACCAACTAAAAACTTTTTGAAGCTCTTCAGCTTTTGGTCAGAAAAGTTATTCATCTTTATGCATGCATATCTCTTGAACAAATTATCCAAAATGCACAAATTTTAATTCAAAACTCAAGTTCTCTGAGTTAGCTTTCCAAAGAATCCAAAATCATGTGATTTGGTGGACTTTTGAGGCTTCAACCAATGAAAATAAGTTAGTGGTGTAGGCTGTCCCATTGTGGCAGATTGCACATGCACGACTTTAAGAGACCATATCTCCCTCAAAAACCACCCAAATGATGTGAAACTTGTCTCATTAGCTTGGTATATGTGTCCTCTAGAAAATCCCTTTTGAAATTCGTGATTTGGTGGAGAATTGAATTATTTATGAAGCAAACACCCCTGACATGTTTTTCTGAAAATAAAAGGTGCCTACTGATTTTATAAAAATTCTTAAAATATGAAGAACACTTCCAAAAATTATGAAAAATTGTGGGATTTTTGCTAACATCCCAAATTACAGTAGGTAAAATTCTTGAGATCTAACTCTCTTTGGAACTAAGGCATTTGGTGACACCTTTGCATGGGATCAAATCTGCTAGATTTGGAATTATTCAAAAATGATATTTTACAAATATTCCTAATTCCAATATGTTTGGATCATAATTTTATATAACAAAAAGTTATTTTATATCAAGTTTGAACATAACAAATGTAGTAAAGGCATTATATATGATATCGTTACGATTTATTAAAATATGGACTGTTGGACTTGGAACTTACGTTAAATACTTATGATTTAGGGCAATTCTAGTTTCGGAGCCGGGACTCGTACACGCACTAACGTTTGTTGAACGCTTTAATCACTCGAGGTGAGTATTCACAGCCCCGTTTTTAACGTTTTTACGTATTTGGGGTGAAAAGCATGTTGTTAATAAAAGTTATGAAATTTGCTTTCTAGCAACGCTTGGTGATTTGTGTACATGTATGCTTCTTAGCATGGTTAAATTAATTATGTACACGTATGCTTCTTAGCATGGTTAAATGAATTATGTACATGTATGCTTCTTAGCATGGTTAAATGAATTATGTACACGTATGCTTTTAGCATGGTAAATGAATTGTGTACACGTATGCTTTTTAGCATGATTTTGTGAGTATGCATTGTGACGATATGTGCGAGTAAAGTTTGCCCCTTAGAATATACACTACCATTAACTCATTTAGGAGCCTATGGACTTAGTGGATAGCGCTATTTGGTACCAATACCCACCCGAAGGACTGACGAGTGAAGGGTGCACTATTTCTGAAGTAACGACTACACATGTGGGGCAGAAGATCCCACCGCTGTGGTACTCGTTGAAAGACGCCCTACCCATGTGGACGTGAGTTCCACCGCTGAGGTAGTTCGCACGAACGTTCAGCCCATGTGGTTAGCAACCACCTCTGAGGTATTCGTTGGGGTTAACGGTTTGGTAGTGGCTCGAAGTTTTACATATCTTATGCATAATTGTGTATTTTGGCGTGAGCGTACGTCCAAGTATACACGTGGTTGTGAATGGTTAAAAAGATTCAATATTTTTTTTTTATAATGAGTCTGCATGTAAAAAATTTTGTGCATATCAAAACCTGTGAACTCACCAACTCTCGTAGTTGACGTCTCTTTTTAACATGCTTTTCAGGAAATCCGAAGGTTTGATAGGGCTTTTATGGAATTTAGTGGTCACCAATCTTGTCATGCCAGTTATTTTTGTTTTGTGAACGATTGTAAATGTTTAATTTATGGTTGGGATGTACTGTTGTAAACACTGTTTAAATTTTATTTATGAATGGTTGGTGTTACGTATCTCCTATCGTTATGAAATCTTGACTGTAGCACCTCGTGTTTCCGCTTTAGCGGGGTGTTACAACTAGGGACGCCGCTCCCAAGTAGGCTACGGGCTTGAGTGAGCTTGGGGGAAAGATGAGAGACCGGTCCTTTAGGCCGCGAGACTGATGGTCGACGATAACCCTTTTTGTAGTCTTCTTCCTAGATGGAACTAGACTAGTTTGGTTATTGCATTTATTCAATTGATTACAAACGTTGTAACTATACAATACTTATACCCCATTTTGGGAAGAGCTCACGCCATGGCGTTGGAATTTGTATACCACTTTTGTGCAAATGAAAGTTTTTGTTCGCCCCGATTTTTAGGGCGTTACAAAATGAGAATAGTGACTTACGAAAAAGAGCAACTGATCCGGAAAAGTATTTGTCGATACCAATTAAGCTTCTCTATGCAATGTTCCCTTGTTCACTACAAAATGAATCAAACAACAATGGCACTGCTTTAGAGAATAAAATACTTGTATTTTTATATAAGCTTGTTTGAGTCTAATTATTTTTTACTCTTTATAAATTTAAAATAGGGGGAATCTTTTTAGTTTTTTCTTTAAGGGTTTAATTACATTTTTTTATGGTATCATTTGAATTAACTACATCTCATGTTTGAGATATGTTTCCACATGTCCAACAATTTTGTTATTTTTTATTCAAACATCTATGAGATTTCAATGTCTAGTACTTGACATCATGTCTCTAGCAGGTAAGAATTATCATGAAGAACCTAAAAGACACAAAGCATGTGCTTTTGTTGTTCCATTGTATGCATTGTTTGATCCTTTCTCTAATATATCATCCACCTGTAAAACTTGCAACTATTGGTATTTTACTATATTGCATTGTCTAAGCTTAAAATGGCCATCCACAATGAATGAAGTACATGAATTATAGGAAAAATTGAAACCTTAAAATGGGTTATTGAGCTTTTTGCTCCGTTCTTGGACCTTTTATGGATAACCCACCGTAGCTCAAGTGATTCCAACAAAGTAGATATGATTTTAAAAGGAAAAGTCATACAAAGTATGATTAGGAATGTGCATATGGGGTGCTATTCCTAGAATGAAATATGAGCCTTTCTAGCATTTGATGTTGAACACTAACTTAATTATTAATTCCTTCCCTACAAGTGGATATTTGAAATACTTTGATTTTCTTAAGGTTGGCTTGTAACCAATGTTAGAAGAGCTACAATTGGTAGGGACGTAGGGTTATGATTAAAATCGATAATTGTTAACTCATTCTTCCTTTTAGAGTCACACAATTTGTTAAGATCGATTAAATGTTCTGTCTAGAAAGTTCTTACAGAGTAGACTTTGTATTAGTTACACATAATTACTATTATTCTTATCATTGTTATATAATAAACAATTCTTGTTATAAAAAACTGATGATTAGTGTATTGTTGTTAAGTCAATGTCATGTGCAGTGCACATGACATATTAAATAACTACAAGTTAACGTTGTTTGATTAAAAGGCTAAAATATACATCTTTTATATTATAATGGATAAATGTCGTAAATTATCAAGAATCTCAACTTTGTCTACTAGAAAATAAGTACAGGGACTGATTTTGCAATTTATACAAAGTATAATCATCTTAGTTAGCCATTGGTCAACCCTAACGTGCTTATGTTCGTCACACCCTGAGGAGACAACCTCGACCATTTCAAACAAGTTGCATCAAACCCCTCATGTTTTATTCATGTACAAGAAAACCTCTGTAAAAATCTTTATTATCAATAACAGTCCTTCGTTTTCCATAAGTTTTCTTATAAGGTTGCATAAGATGTACACACGATGTTCTTTGTTAAGATCATCATCTTATCATTTAAGTAAAGCATATCACTACATCACTTATATACTTACAGTTCTATTAATTACATCATTTTCTTTCAATTTTAATCAAATAACTAACATAAATGAATACCATAAGTTTGGTAGCATGATGGATAATTACAATAAACCTCAATTCAAATCCTATATCTACACATGTGCGTACACTTATTGCGAAATTTATTATCAGGCTTGTGGGCAAAGCCTACGAGGCAACTTGCCATAAAAGTTATGTCACTTATTTTCAAAACAATTACTTTGTTACAAGAACTTGATTGGAAAGACCATGTGAAAGAAAAATATCGATCATTACGGTTGTTATTGGTTATATTTTGTGTTACGTATAAATTGATTGCTACCCATTTGCGGTTTTCAGTTGAAGACTCTTTAATAGTGTTTTCACACATTTTCAAGAATAAGATTATATCTTTTTGAGCATATTACTAAAGAACCTATAAATAACATTTTACATGAATTCAAATACGACATAATTTCATGAACTCCCTTTGAAGAGTACGTTTCAACACATATCACGCTCCTTATTTTTCAACTATATAATTGAATAAAACAATTATCAATAACATACTTATAATTTCACAATCATGTAAATAAGGTCACTTTATATTTTACTTTAATCAAAATTAACTAATATAATCATGATCCCAAACAACAAGACGAATAAAGTAATAACTCCTTAAAACATGCATTAATGATTTTATCTGTTATTGATGATCTATGTTACTCTACATTACGTCATCCGATCAAATCTATCAAAAAACAAGCTAAGAGGAAGCGCCTAACTTCAGTCCTACAAACCCAGAACCAAAAATTTGACTTTGAGCCTACTCTAACTTTGCTTAGAAAAGAAAAAGACATAATTAATTATAACTGAATAAGATTTCATAACTGATACGATTGTAAAAGCAATCATATCGTATTGTACATGTAACTGCAACTTTTCTTATTTTATTATGTAACTGGAAACCAAGAAAACGAAAA
>CM058043.1:18500289-18571106 GCA_030169165.1 Centaurea solstitialis
ACATTATAAAAACAAGTTTCGAAATCCAAATCTAAAAATACACTCAACTATGGCTCACTAGATACAATAACTTCTTAGTAGCAATTACATCATCGATAAGTCGTTCATCGGTAGCATCAACGTTCCCCGTTAAGCTCCCCGTTTCACCAAATAGCTAACAAAATCGGCTGCTGATCGACAATCATGATTAAGCACGGAAGTGGCTTTCCGGTTGTTCCTTATCGGGGTCGTCTTCTTCCTCTTCTTTGTTCTCTTCGTCTTCCTCTTCTTCGTCCTCTGGTGGCGGATCATATGGCAATGGGGGCGGTAATGGTGTTTTCATTGGGCTGAATTGAGGGAATATATCGGGCCTTCTGCCTGGTTTCGGTCCTCTCCATTCCTAAAAGATCATACCAAAATTGGCTTTAACAATTTTCACTTTTAAAATATTTATATCTATACTGTATTACAAAAATACAAAGCATTTGACAAGAACCTTTAAAAAACTGTTTTATGCATAAAGTACTCTTTATTGATACATGGTACTTAAAATTCAAGATTACAAGTAGATTATGCGTAAATTCAACTTAATAAAGCTCCATGTTTAAATTCGTGAAACTAGCTGCAGATAAACATAATCATGCACAAAATAAGGGTGTCATTTTAAATATAAAAAAAATCAAAAAAGAAAAATTAAGATAATTAATGACTTCTAATAGAATAGTTGGTTATTTTCCTTGTAAAACAATATATTATTAAACTAAAAATAAATTATTTCGTTATTGAACTTAAATTAAATTATAATATAAAAAGTGAATTACTACTTCTTCATCCCTATGGTGTGCAATTCATTTTTCAGGACGGGGCATGGGTTTTTTTGTACATCTCTAATCCATGGTTGTTGCTTGGACCGGAGAGGACGGGATTGGACTGTTTGGCCAAGAGTGAGGTGGGCAGCAAAAAAAACTGTTGAAGGTTTTACGGTTTTAAGTTGATATGGGTAGTTTAGTAATTATAAATCTTGTCTCATCTTCTTGATTTTTGTCCTGGTCAAGTCATGTCCTGTGACAATCTAATGTCGTGCAACCTACCAAACACACCCTTACTGAAATCTAATGCG
Source organism: Centaurea solstitialis (assembly GCA_030169165.1). NCBI lineage: Eukaryota > Viridiplantae > Streptophyta > Magnoliopsida > Asterales > Asteraceae > Centaurea > Centaurea solstitialis. The sequence continues at coordinate 18,501,389 of CM058043.1, forward strand.
AGACTGGGTTCTTTGTCTTGTCTTGTCCAACGTACCAAACACACCCTTACTGAAATCGCGATCAAGACAATGATTTGATATAGCAATTATCGTGTTCATAAAGTAGAAAATATAGTGGTTCATTCATATAATGGAAAAAGCTTGGTCTCACGTGAACTTAACCCTATATATATATACAGCTCTTACTTACTGTATCATATATGCAAACATATGTTATAAATGCTAATATATTATACATGTATTATATCTACTACTAAGGGGGTGTATGAGATTGCTTATTAAAACTCCTTATTTGCTTATTGCTGGTTGAAGCAGCAAATAAGCAATTTTGAGTGTGTGGATAAAATGCTTATCGTGGTGCCAACCAGCAGATCAGGAGTTTTTAAAGAAGTTTAAAGAATTTAACTTTTTCAACCGGCAATAAGCAGATAAACATACGTTGTTTTAAATAAGCAATCCCAAACACCCCCTAAGCCCAATCAACAATTGCCGGTTTCACGCCACAATTTGTCATACAATAGATTCATGTTCCTATGAGGCACCTCATAATCGGATTCCCGGTGGAAGTAATCATTCAAGTAGAAATAGCCTCTTTTATTGAAAACTAGTATCGGATTAACTATTTAGTAAAAATTATCATTTTTTTGTATAATTTCTTTAATTCAAATTTTTATTACAATGTAATTTAAGTTTAATAACAACTAATGAATTTGATACCCGGATGGGAGCTTCCATCCTTTAGGAACTTACCACTACGCCACACCTTGGTAGTTTCTGCATGCTATTAAGTTTATCTACACACTAGTTACACGGATTCAAACTTGGAGCTTTAATAAGTTGTACTTATGCACAATTTACTTGTAATGTCTTGAATTTTAAGTAATATGCATCAATAAACAGTACTTTATGCAGCAAGAAAACATACTTAGACGGTTGGACCGTAATATATAAATAGAATAAATTTAACGAGATAAACATTCTTGAAAGCTCACTCACTCGAATATGAATGTTACGTTTCTGGCTCTAACTTTCTAACTTGATGTGTGTGTGTTTAGTATCGGGCTCGGAAAGATGGTAAAAGAACATTATGGGTTATATATGAGACAAGCAAAGGTAAATTATACGAGACACAGAGTAAAAAAAGTACTTTAGAAAGCTAAGTATTTTATCAAACATAAAGCAAACAATCAAAAACATATTCTGGAGACAAGTAAAAGAACATTTTGGGTTACCCTTAACACTTTATGAGAGTAACTGTTGTACATAAAGTGATATGAATAGACCAGAGATTTAGGGCCTTTTCGTTAGCATCTTACCGAGATTCACAATTTATTCGGTCAGCTATATAGCCTTCAAATGACTGTATGGTGGTAGCTTAATAATACCAAAAGTGGCTTATTCAGTAGGCTTTTTAGGGAGCTTTACTTAGAAAGCTAAGTTTTTCCAACCTTGGTCCTCTCAATTATAAAACAAACTCCTCCCATCTACGAGAAAACCCTACCAAGTTACCAAACAAAAAACTTCTCAACATATACAGACCGATTACTCCAAGACGAGTTGGGGGATGTTTGGTTGGTTTTCATTAAATCCTGTATGGATAAAGCTATCTGTGGAGATTAATCTCACTGTATGAATTGAGACGACTTTTGTTTGGGAGGGTTTATTCGTAGATGGAATGAGCATTTTTTTTTTTTTGGAAAAAACTTGGCTTTCTGCATAAAGCTCCCCCAGCTTACTGAATAAGCCGCTTTCTATATCATTAAGCCAGCATCAAACAGTCATATATAGCTGACAGTGAGCTGTTAATCCCATTAAGCTCATCAAGCTGCCAACGAACAAGACCTTAAGGAAAAAGAAAAACCAACCAAACAGCTTGAGCTTGGACGGAAAATGTTGATAATTATCATATTTCAGATGCATAATACATAGATTGAACACCGTAACATCACACCTAGTAACAAATCCGATACTTATATCCTACAATTACCAATATAATTAGGTCAATTTAGGCATTGTTTGGTAAACCAAAAATAGCTTATTTTTTGTGTACATGTTTGGATGACAAAAAGTAGCTTATAAACTATCTTTTTGATAAGCTACTTTGAGGTAACTTTTTGGAGCTTTGCGTAGCCTTTTTCCAATTATACCCTTACTAATATTAACTATACTCTAATATATCATTTTTGTCATTTTACATACCCGTAGCCTAGTTTTTTCCAAACCTAATTTGTTCGTAAGCTAGCTTATCAGCTATCGGCTAGTTTGCCAAACGACAGCCTTAATCAACAATTCCACCTCTAATCATCACCAACTAATCAACACAGCATCAATCAATTAGAAACCCTAGACAAGCCAATTGAAATACAAACAGATATAATACTTACAATAGGGAAATCGAGAGGGTTACGGCGAGTAAGCTTCTCTTCGTCCGGCGCCATACAAACGAGCTTTCCGGCCATCGCCGGCTTCAATTTCATCCTCCGGGAAATTGATGACGTAGATGAAAATGAATATGAAGATGAAGAGAATTTGGAGGTGGTTAGAGATAGAGATGGTGGTTTTGAAATCGGAGAAGGAGATAAGGAGGTAGAAATGGCGGCCATTATCATGGTGGTGGTGGTGGTTGTTTCAATGGAATTTGGTCCACAAAAATGGAGTGAAAAAAGGGGATCGGCCGGAGATAGTAGCGCCGCCCACCACCACCAACCGCCTTTTATTCACATGTGAATTTCGTTTTTTTGGAGTTTGGTGTGGTAAAAAAGAAGGGGTAATTAAGTAATTTACTATTTTTGGTCCTTATAGTTTCATGTATGGTCAAGTTTGGTCCCTTTTCGTAGTGAAATGTTATTCTAAGGCGAAAAATATTGTATTCAATCATTTGAGTGTGAGTATTAAATTAGTCGCTTAGAATAATGTATAATATTCGGTCTGGATAATCTTGTATTTATTCAGACCGAATATGTCATGTGATTTGTTTTTGGTTGTCCTCATGTTCATAGTGAAAAATGAGTTTTCGTTTAATTGTGAACCTCTAAAATTCTATGATATGTCTCCATATTTCATACATTCCATACTGATTGACTTTCCATATATTTTCAATGAATCCATATCGGTCATTCATTATTTTGATCAATGACTATAATTAGGTTTCAAGTTTATACTCTTTTTGTGGTTCGCAAATGAAATCGACTTTATATAAATATAATTCTATATATAACATACAAATTTGCCGACATACGTCATTTGCGAACATCGTGTCCACACCATGACTTGTAAGGTTTGAGGCTTGACCACACCATAATGCCACGTCTCGTGCCTTCTAGAACCTTCCACATGTCTTAACATAATTTTCGTATTAGTAGTTTAATAAGACTCATAACTTATTCAGTCAACAATATATGACTATTCGACGGACGACGATGGCTTAATGATACAAAAAATGGCTTATTCAGTTAGCTTTTAGGAGAAACCTTTATGGAGAAAGCCATACTTTTTTCAAATATGTTTATTGCAAATAAAAAGCTTGCTCATTTTCCACCTATGAAAATACCTCTACCTCTATACAACAACTTTATCCATACAATGCTTGATTATTAACCCGTTCCCATAACAAAAAACCTACTTAGGCCATTAGTAGCGATGGAGAGGGCTCCATCGAGCTGTGTTGGCGGGCTCAAGGGTTGCAGTGAGCTCCGGTACAAAATCCGAAGGGCTGGCGGGTTGCGGGGTGGTTGGCATCACCACGCCGATTCAATCACATGCTCTCCTCTTTCGCACCATTTTTTAAATTGTAATAAAGAGAGCTTTAGAGGGCTCATAAATGGTTTATGAAAAAACTGATATGACGCTGATATGGCGTACAGGCTTGGCTACTGATTTCCTTAAATCAACCTTTACTTCAATAAGATATTTAAGATTGCATAAATATCATATGTTTGAGAAAAAGACCCAAATTTGATTCGGGTTTTAATTTTAAATTAGAATTATCCATTTCATTTATATCAAATGATTTTGCAATCTTCCATCCAATTGGGGGTTTAAACCACCTTCATATTCCAATACCCTAATTCCATCTTGATTTCTTTTCAAAAATTGATGATAAAAAATGGCATCATCATCATCTCCACATCTCCTCCCCCAATTATCTTCCCTCCACAACCCTAAATTCACCTTCAATTTCACCAATCCATCATCACAAACCCTAACCTTCACCACCACCACAAACCCTTATAAACCCACCTCCAAAACCCCCAAATTCCCACGCCTAATCATCTGCCATGGAATCAAAGACCCAGCTAAGGAGGCAAAGGTGGCTCTGGACTTGGAAAGTGGCGGTGGCGGTGGTGGCGGAGACGGCGGAGGTGACGGCGGAGATGGGAATGAAGAGAAGAAAGGTGGGTTCTTGCCGGATTGGGTCGATTTCACTTCCGATGATGCGAAGACGGTTTTCGCTGCGCTCGCGGTTTCGCTTGCGTTTCGATCGTTTATAGCGGAGCCGAGGTTCATCCCTTCGTTGTCTATGTATCCTACATTTGATGTTGGTGATAGAATCGTGGCTGAAAAGGTATAAATAAGTTTTCTGCTTTTAAATTTGTGTTTAAAGTTCTTGTTTTTTTTGGTAATTTGATCATCGGGTTTCGTGTATAGCTGACCGAATAAGCTGTGGGTCCTGTTAAGCTGCTAAAGAAAGACCCGGAGTTCTGTATGGATAAAACTATATGTGTGGATTAATATGTCTTTATGATTGCTTATTAAAACTCCTTATTTGCTTAGAATGGAGCCAACCAGCAAATAGGGAGTTTCTTAAGAAGTGAAAACCGTTTTAACTTTTCTAATCAGCAATAAGAAAATAAGCAGAGAAACATAAGTTTTTTAAATAAGCATTCCCAAACATAGGTTGAAGGAGTGTGGTTTCAATGGTTGGTTTTCCATTAAGTTACGAACAGATAAAGTTGGGGGGAAAGTTTATGTTTGGAAGAACTTTTGTATAGATGGAACGAGCACGTTTTTTTAATTGGGAGGACAAGTTTTTGGGAAAACTTGGCTTTCTTCATAAAGTTCCCTTCTAAAAACTTACTGAACAGGCCATTTTATGTCATTAAGCCACTACCAAAGAGTCATGTATAGCTGATAGAATAAGCTTCGAGTTCCATTAAGCTATTGACAAAACGGCCCTTGGCTTTTTTGCGTAAAACTCTTCATTAGAAGCTTACCGAATCAGCCACTTACTATATATTAAGCCACTACTAAATAGTCATGTATAACTAAGTTGTGAATCCCATTAAGCTCGTTAGGTTGCTAACTAACAGGCCTTAAGATTGATATCAAATGAACATCCGTATCTTGAACTTGCTTTCTTTGGAGAGTTAGTCGATAAGAAGTTGCAATGATTGTGGTGGGAAACAATAAAAATGGAAGAATTTGCTTGAATCTATAGTAACTCTATAAATATAGCAAAAAGGATTATTGTCTTTATATTTCTTTAGATCGTGAAAGAATACACCACCATGTATGGCATACCATTTTCTTTTCAAGGTATAATCAATAACGGTTCTTGAATTGCAAAGGGTCCCCAATATGAGGACATCTAGCATTCATCAACATGTGGATTGCCCGTAAAGCCTTGATACAGTGTATCAGTGTGCATTTGGTACACAGATGAAACATGACATGACACTATTGGACTTGACATGCGGGTGAAAGAATTGTGGAAGGTTTCAGGGTTTTAATTTAACAGGGGTAGTTTAGTAATTTACAAAGGTTGTCTTATCTCCTCGAATTTTTTTCCACCTATTTTTGCGGACAAAAAACACGTGTTGTTGCGCACTGATAAAGCCTCGGAGGATGTAGTGGAAAATCTCATCTATCCCAGGTTCAAATCCAGACACTGCACCTGCGATGACTCTAGGCCATTTGTGGTCACCCGAGGATTAGTCGGTGTGCATAAGCTGACTGCACGGTTACCAAAAAAAAGAACACGTGTTTTGTTTGTTTTTTATGTGCAAATAGCCCTATTGACTATTTGTTTACATGATTAATCCATTTATGTGATCCTCAATTTGAAGATTTCTTGATTGTGTACATTGTTTCAGGTTAGTTACTATTTTAGAAAACCGTGTCCAAATGATATCGTGATTTTCAAAAGCCCACCGGTCCTCCAAGAGGTAGGATACACCGATGATGATGTCTTCATTAAACGAATCGTGGCAAAGGCCGGAGATTTGGTGGAGGTGCGTTTCTTGATTTATCCTCACAAATTCGATAACGTAATAATAATAGGCCATGTCTCACGCTTTCATGTATGCTTGCATTTTGATGTAGTAGGGATCTAAATACTTTTTTGAGTACTTGCTAAGTTTAGAAATTTCAAATGATCAAAATCTCTCATTGCACTTTAGAGCTGCACGGTATTTATAGTAATTGCTTCTATTTGTATGTTATTGTTTACATGCAACGGGTTCTTCAGAACTTTATCATATCCGACTTCATTTGTTTTTCAGAACTTTATCATATCCGACTTCATTTGTTTGACACATTTTTTACAAGCTGGGGGTCTTTAAGGAAACAGTGCATGACTGCATGTGGGTCCCACTTCTTTTGGCTAGTATGCATACTTCTGAGACCCAACTTCGATATGTGCGTGTGGGTCCTACTTTTTTTGGGGAAGAGGTTAAGTCTGCATACATCTTATTACCCTTAACTCTTCCCACACCACACCACACCACACCACACTTCCATGTGGATGTGGGTCCCAATTATTTTTAGGGGTAGAAGTCAAATTTGCATACATCTTGCTTTCTCGAGACCCTGCTTCCACATGTGCATGCGTGTCCCACTTCTTTTGGGATAGAGGTCAAGTCTGCATACATCTTACCTTCCCTAGACCCCTATTCCAACTTCCATGTACCTATGGGTCCCAATTCTTTCGGGGTAGAGGTCAAGTTCGCATACATTTTACCCTCCCTAGACCCTCACATGTGCATGTGGGTCGCACTTTTTGTTTATTTAAGGATAGAGGTCAAGCCTGCATACATCTTACCTTCCTTAGACCCCACTTTCATCTGGGTCCCACTTCTGGGTGGGATATGTTGTGTTCGTTTCGTTTTTGAACTCCGATCATGGTAATAGAAGTGCGTCATAACGAGTTTCCTTATGTGAAATACAAAAGCATAAACGGGCCGTTTGCTAATATTTCCTCCGCAGGTACACGATGGGAAGCTAATAGTAAATGGGGTGGTCAGAAATGAAGATTTCACGTTTGAAGCGCCCAAATATGAAATGAATCCAATTGTATGTTTAATCTTTTACGTTCTCCTCATGTTTTTTTTTATCCTCCATGAAACCCTAATCATGAAACCATGTTTTTTCCTTGCAGCGCGTACCCGAAAATTCTGTTTTCGTGATGGGGGACAATCGTAACAATAGCTACGATTCACACGTATGGTAAGTTTTCTCCGATTTTTTCACAAATTTGTTTATTATTCGATCCGTTTTATGGGAAAGTTTTTATCTTTTTCAAGAATTTGAACCCTACGCTATTGTTTTTGTTTTCTTGAAATTTTCTGCTAGTTCGATGAATTTAAACGACTGATCGGCTTTTCGGACTACTAGTATTTGGCTTTTCGCTGTAAACAAACTATTTAACATTAATGTTACAAAATTAGTAGGTTAACGATCAAAATGAGTACAAATACACGGATCAACAACTTAACCAATCTTTGTTATATTTTGAGTAAATTACGATTTTCGTTCCTGTGGTTTGTTAAAAGTTACCGTTTTCGTCCCCATGGTTTAGAAATGGCAGTCTTGATCCTGATGGTTTGTAATTCATTGTTGTTTTTGTCTTTGTGGTTTACAATTTATTGTTGTTTTGGTCCTTGTGGTTTTCACGTCTTTACCATTTTGGTCCCTCCTACTTAAAGGTAGGAATCAGTCTAGGGATGAAAATGGCAATTATTAAACCATACGGACGAGAATGGAAATTTACAACAAAACACAGGGACTAAAATCGTAATTTACTCTTAAATTTTTGATGATTTTATCCCCTCTTTTTCATTTTCAAAAATGTATCCAAATTATTTTTCGGGTTTCTTTAAAACCTAATGGTCGTTTTTCTTGTACGTTCCTCGAAATTAATATTGGACTTTGATCGCATTAGGGGACCCCTACCTTCGAAGAACATAATCGGGAGATCGGTGTTGCGGTATTGGCCGCCGGCGAGGATTGGCGGCACAATTTTGCCTGCGGGTTGTGCCACCGATAAGGCGGAGAAGATCGGCGGTGGTTTAGAATCTCAACAAGATTCAAGTAGTTCTTTAGCATCTCAATAGGGGTTGCAGTTGGGATACCATTTTTCTTCTTGATTGTAAACAGGTTCTCAAATCTATCACAAAAAATGTATTATTATTGCCTTTCTTCTTCCATTTTCCTTGTGTTTCTGCCTCAATTTCATTTCTCAATCTATCATTATAAAAAATTGTTTACACTGTAGTTAGGATATGATAGAACAAAAACCTGTTGTCTTATGTTTGTAAGGGCCGATGCTTGCAGCATGGTAATAGTGGCGGGAATGGGTCTCGACTAGTAACAAAAAACGACATTTTTTCCTAGCTTAAATACAAATTTTTTAACGTTCCAAGTGTTTTTTCGTTTGTACCCCACCAACCAAAAAACCAAATAAAGCACTTCAAAATCAACAAAAAAAATCCTTAAAGTCAACAAAAAAGACTGAAAAGTCCATTGAAATTGACAAAAAAAAAAAAAACTTAAAAATCCCCGAAATAAATCAAAAACTTCAAAAATCTCTCGAAAGGTGTAAAAGATTAGGAGATTTTACGAGTTTGATAAATTACTAAACTATCTTATGTTAAATGAGAATTTCGAAAACGTATAACGGATCTTTTATCTGCTTACCTAACACTTGTGCTGCCTAGTTCTCTATTGTCATGTCTAAGGGTGGTAATTCTGTATCGGACTAGGCTACCCAATATGTGCACCAATTGTACCAATAAATTAAGACTACCTTAATCGGAACAATTACAGTCGATTGGTAGTACCATACCAAATATGCAAACTTGGTTGGTAAATAGTATTGGGATTGGCGGCGTATTACATTGTATTTATTAGTTTTTGATTTTTTTTTATGTATTGAGTATCAACACTTTGTAACTTTAATTACTTTGTTTGAGCATTTGAATGCTTGCAAGTTTAGTCGTTGCGACTACAAACATGAATCATGTGAGAAATGTCATTTTTGACGAGAAGTACTTTTTAAATCATTGATCATTTTTAATCAAACGTCCTCTCATGAATTGCGGCTTAAAAGGGAATTGAGGTAGTGCATCTCATGCTAATGTTCGTCCATTTCTCATCCAACAGTTGATAGCCATTTCTCATCAAATTTCACATTTCTCACCGAACCCAACCCTACAACTAAAACCCCTTAAATGTGTTAATTGAAAACTCAAAGTGTCACTCAAAAATTTTGAACATAAAAACAAATTTTCATATATACATATAAAAACTAGTATCAATCGAAAAAAGTTGATACCAAATATAGTTCGTCAGTTGAGTACACGATATAAAATTCTACGTACCGATTATAATTGGTTAGTAAGAATTGGTACCTTTAAATTTCCACCCATAAGAGCCTTTTTGCAATCATGATTTTTTTATAATTGGGCTTTGTTGTAAAGGGCCGATTACAAGGCCTGGTGCCCAAAGGCCGGTTATTGTTTTATATTGATTGACAAATACAGATTTGTTTGGAAGATGAGACAATATCTTTAAATCATTGAACTACCATGTCTTATTAAAACCCTAATACCTTTCGGAATTCTTGCACCTGCCTACTGCTCGACCCTCCACTCCTTTATCGTTTAGCCTTCTCTGCTATGTATAAGTCGGTTTAGATCAAAAACTCATTGCATTTTATTGTATATATACATAAGTTAAATGGAAGACACTATATCCATACATACTCTAATGATGCAACAACTATCTTTTATTCTTTATCAATGATAACATCAACAAGAATTTCTAAGAAATGTAGACAAAAAAGTGCTTCATCTCTTGCTGGTGAGGTTAAAACACGAAAAGCAAAAGTTGATCTTGGGTCCTAACTGCTAGGCATTATTTTTTTAGTTATATGAACAAGATTTGGGTGTAAAATCGATCATTTTGTTGTTTTGAGGGTCGACTACCAAGACACATAAAACATGGCGACGATGTTTTGTCCTCACCAATTTCCCCACCAAATTGGCTTGTGAGTGGATCTCGAACTCTAACTTCAATGGAACTCTGCCATTGTTGCCTGACATGACTAACCCTGCTCCGGCTCCATACAGAGGAACCCTACGGCCTTCAACGTTCACCAACACCATCCTTTGGCTTTTCTTCGGTTGATAATGTTTTATGAACTGACAAAATGTATGCAACAATAATGTAATTAACTAGAGTGTTTTTTGTTTAGGTTGAGGAATGAAAATGAAAATGAAAATGAAAATGAAAATGGGAATAAATTTTCGTTTCCCTGTTTAATCAAGAATAAAATTTTGGGCTTCTGATTGAATGGGCCTATGGCAAAGGATTGTGTGAGAAGTTGAGTTAATATGAGAAGCGTAAGAAGTGAATTTGAACTGTTGATCACTGTTAATCTCAAACCCACTTATAATCGTGCTTCATACATGGATTTAGGGATTTATCAGGTGCATCTCATCGTAATGTGCATCCAACCGTTTGATAACCACTCCTTACTGGAACCCAACCCATAAGCCCATTATATTATAGAAAACCAAATAATTTCTTTTATTATTGTTATTCCCATTAATTACTGTTTAATACCGCTAACCAAAGACCCTCTTAATTTTGTGAATGAAAAGAAGGAAATTAAGGTTTGGAAAGATAGCTTACTTGACCACTTCCGACCATGACTTGCGAATAGAAGAGATTCAAAGAAGTAGAGGAGACATGGATGCCGAAAAACGTAGCAGGGTTGTGTATCTTCATTTCAACTGTACAATTTACCGTTAACAACTTGGTTGGAACTCCCGTCTGATCCGACCCTTCTCCGTAATAGAAATTGTTTACTCTCCAACTCTACAAGAGCAACATGTTGATAATTCATGTTATAAAGGATGAAAAGGTAATTTCAGGGTCTAATAAAATTAATCAAGATTTGTAAGTTAACTCAAAATGAACATGGTTACCAAAAAGGACTAAAAGGTTATTGCAGTTACCTTTAGTATCCATGGCCCCAACCCAAGCAAAGATGATACACACAAACAACAAAACAAGGTGAAAATTAAAATAAAAATGATATAAAAAAGTAATTAATATCTTTAACTATATACTTTATTTTAATATTTAAAAAAAGTTTATCCTATTTGTAACCCCCATAATCGGGTTATATGAGTGAAGAAAGGGATAAAAATAAAATAACATACACATGATGAAAATGTATGAAATTCAGTTGCCTTAAAAAGATTATCATAGTTAGCAAAATTTAAGAAAGAATCCAGAAACTTTAAACTATTTATAGAAGAAATACCTATCAAAATATAACGAGATTTATTTGGTTTTTTATATTTATTATAAACATCAATTCTTTTTCTTTATAAAAGTAATGTAATAAATATTCAAATCTTACTATTTCATATTCATTTATCTATAGAACAGATTTTCAACATACTTAATTAACACAAATTGATTTTGAAGAAACGTTTTACCACATAATAAATAAAAAACTACAATACAAACTGACAAATTAGCATCGATAGTATTAATTGTTGCAAGGGCTTATTATATCAGTACAGAAAGGGCTTATTATGCAATAAAATCCGGTTTAGATTTGTTTAGTCAAAATGTATATAGATAAACTATAAATATTCAATAAACTAATTGATTTTCTTTATTGTTACACTAAACAAATCTAAACTGGATTTTATTGAGTTCTTTTAGGAATTTTTACATTTTGGCCCTAATATACACAAATGTAACAAATGCATAAAAAACGGAATGATCATATAAAAAGACAAAAATGAAAAAAATGTGTGAAAAAAAGATTCCTATGTAAATCACTTGTAAAAGAAAACATAAGTTTAACATTTTCATATACAAAACAATTGCTAAAAAGATAGGTAAATAAACATGTTACATATGCATCATCTTTAGGTGGAATTTTTTTTGGTTTTGCTAGTGAATCACATATCAATCATTTATTTTTATATAATTCTTACCCATTTTCCTTTGTTATTTAAACCTTCCTATACATCAAAATATAGATACATATAAAGAGATATAACCATTTACAAACCCGATAAATCATACAAAATCATAAACTAGTTTTTATGCGTTACTTTAATACGAAATAATATTATATACAAAAATATTGATTTATATTTTCAGATGTTTTTTTGGCTCTTTTCATTACATATAAAACACCTTATAAATATCACATTTGTATATTTATTAAGGGGTGAGTTCAAATATGAACTCAAATCTAATTATGAACGTCAGGACAACCGATAACGTGCCACATATCACATTTGGTTTGAAAAATCCAAGATTATTGAGACCGAATGTTATGCATCATTCATGGTGAATAATACAACATTTAGATTGAATCATACTACATTCAGTATTATTGAGACCTGGTAGGACACATGACGCGTTCTTGGCTATTCTCACATGCGTTACTTTAAATACGAAAACAATATTATACACAAAAATATTAATTTATATCTAATACGTTTTCGGACTCTTTTCGTTTCACATTTCACATATAAAACAACACACTATAAATCCATACCATATTTATATATACACTATAGATCTGTTAATACAATAAATAAGTTTATATAAATTATTGAATTTATAGAAAGAAAATCTCTCTCTCTCTATATATACAGGAAAGTTTATGCGAGAAGCATATCAATTTAAGAGAACGTGAGGAGTAATTTCAACCATTCATCTTCGGCACGTGAGAAGCACACACACACAAATATGTATATATATATATATATATATATATTGGAAAGTTCAAATGTGAACACATCTTTCAATTCAAACGGGAGGACCAACAAAATCGCGCCACGTGACAACTGAATCTGACCTAACCTTTATTCAGACCGAATAAAGGTTCATTAATTCCGTTTGAACATTCATCTCTTTTCAGGCTGAATAAAACATGAATATGCAGACTGAATATTGCTACGTACCGCGATTCTAGTGGCCCTCACGATTCACAAAGATGACTTCACATTTGAAACCTCACCCTATAATATATATAGATATATAGATACAACATATATAGATACATACATAAAATTTACCTTCATTTGAAGCTGAAGCCTGTACGGCCTACTCGCCCCCCACGTTACGAAACAAGCACTCAAAAACACCATCAGAAACCCTAACAAAACCAGCGTAATACGACACCGTTTCATGAAAACCTCATCATCGCCATGGAAGAAATCCTCATCGGAGTAACCACCTCCATCTTCTTCATCAATCACGCTAAACAATGGCGGCCATCCCTTATGACTCCGATTATTACGATTTTTCTTCCTAAATCCATGATTATGATGATACTTTCCGGCTAAGGAATTGATGATACCTCGATACGGTCCTGAGATCCGGCTAGCGGCGGAGGATGACGGCCGCGATTGCGACGGATGCGACGGCGATTCCATCGGCGACGTGTACGCCGGCGTCGTCTGGCTGTTGATCGACGATTTGTTGTCGGCATCGTCGTGAGAATCACGCGACGGACTCTGGACGTAGTAATACGACGTCGTCGCCGTCGCCGGATGGTGGTGGTGCTGCTTCGTAGGAGACGCCGATGACGACGACGTGCTTCCGCCGCCTATGCTCGTGACGTCAGATTCCGACGTCGTGTGGATCATTTTTGTGAAGGAATTGAGATGAAATTGAGGTGAAATTGAGGAAATTGAAAGAGGAATTAGAGAGATCTGGTGGTTGATTTAAGGATTTAGGATGATTTTGGTGGTGGATCGGAGGTGTGGATGGCCGGATTTAATGGCGGATGATCGGAGAAAATGGAGGTTTTGAGTGAGAAAAGTGAGATTTAAAGGAATCGATAATGGCGGAAATGGAAATAAGACTGTTTCATGTGTGTGAGAGTAAATAAATATAGGGGGGAAGAAATGTGTTGAAGGTGACGGGTTTTCGGGTCGGATCTTGGAAGGTTCTACAAGTTTTGTAATGGTTTTTTTAGTTATGGGCCTTTTAAGTCCAAGAAGGAACATATATGTATAAATGAATGTGGGCCGATACGAAGTTGATGAGGTATTTGAGATTCGGTATGGGTACCTGCGATTGATTTTTGGTGATCATGAGCTGATCCGAAAGCCAACCTATGGTTAGGGTATTGCCACATGCTCACTTTATGAATCGAACCATTGTGGATAGGGATGTCATCCACTGTCCCTCTCAAGGATGTTACTGACCAATAATAGGTTACTAATGCTTTGATACATTGATTTGTGATTTGGTTTGCGTGAGACAGACGTGTTTTTGTGAGACCTGTGTTATTATATTTAAATATTTGAAATTTCACATTAAAACATTGTGAAGGTAAAAAAAAATTCCGAACATTTACAAGAAAAACAATGTTAAGGTTTTGTTCCAAAATTTCAACGCAAGATTTTAAGTTTTCCTAGTTGTTTTACAAATAAGAGTAAACTTCAATTTTGTTCTTTAAGGTTTAGTGAAAAGATTAAAAGTGACATTTGAAACTTAGATAAATCTAGAAAAGAAGAAGTTCAAAAAAGCTCCATGGATAATTCTATTTTGAATAATTAACTCTATAACCTATTTTTTTAAACCATTATACTTTTTTATTTTGAATGATTAAGTTTCTAAACAATTATTTTAAATAAATAAGCCATGATGAGGAAAAAGATAGGAGGTTAGATTGATTATTTCTGAGGCATTTTGATATAAATTTGTTTGAGATTGCTTTATGGTGGCAACTGGCAAATGAGGCATTATGTTTTATTCCCTATAATGATTTTTACTTAATTGCTTAACAATTGTCATAAAGAAACACTTTTGTATGACCGAATGAATAAGCTTTACATACGAGTAAATTCATTAAGTTATAAGTAAACAACCTTTATTAATTTATACGTTTTAGTAAATCATAGAGATAAAAAGACCAAAATAATGTCAAAATACAATGGTCTATCATATCAAAACCTATTTTAACTTAGTAACATAATACGTGTATTTTGGCATGTATTCTTCTACGGTTAATTACCAAATACAAAACGATGTTTTAAAATCAAATACAAAGATGTTATACATTGTACCAAAATGCTTATGTACATAATATTCAACACGGCATATTTTTAGCTAAATTTATTTATATATTTGGTTTATTCCTTATTAGTAATGGTTATTTTTAGCAAGTTATAATCGTTACGATAATATTATACTTAAAAGTAAACAATGAAGTACTCCAAATATGTCTAAAATTAGTATTTTTAAACATTGTAAACGTAACTGAAAAACATCGAAAAAAACATGACTAGTTTAATAAATGGTACATGCTAAACTAAGCAGTCTTCCATAAAAATTAAACGAATTCAATATCTCTTCTAGAAACGAAATCTACAAACTCGGAATATCTCATCAAAAAGTGGATAGAAGTAAGACGTAGGGTGGAGTTGGTATATGATATTAGGGTTTTCCCCTCATTATTTGTACCGACGAATTATAATTTACATGTTAAATTTTTATAGTATATACTAACTAACTGCTATACCGGTTATCTACTAAGTTCAAGGTGTCATTTTATTCAAAATTTGAGCCACATTTTGATTCTTTTAGTTTGCAAGTAATAAATATCATGTTTAAGGATTTTTAATTAGAGCGAATAAAACTCTCAAACATTCAAATACCCGGAAGTCCATAATACAAAACTTAAAAATCAACAAATATGTTTATAACTACTTAATTTAACCGGCATATCACAACTTCAATACCATATTACCAACCAAGTTTGCAAATTTAGTACTGTGCTAACAACCGATTACAAATGGTACCAATTTAATTGATATAGTTGGTACACATGGAGGCAAGTTGGTTTGATTTGGTACAGAAGTGTCACTCCTAGAAACATATATTACAAAAACTCAAGAGTGTCTTTGTCAGCTGCTTAATGAGCTTAATGTGACTCACATCTTATTCGATCGGCTATATATTATAGTTTGGTAGTGGTTTAATAATATAAAAAGTGGCTTATCCAATAAGCTTATTAAGAGCTTTAAAAGCCAAGTCTTCCTTAAGCATCTCCTTCCATCTAAAAAAAATTCCCCTCAATTTATATAAGCATGTTAATCTACGTAGAAAACTTTATCCCCACAACCCCTTGACATGTTTGGAAATTAACTAGTGTGGAATTGAGTTCAAAAATAAAAACTACGGAATAAAATAGTCATTTCTAACATTTAAATTGTTTATTTAGCCTAACCAAAGATTGATTATTCAACCAACAACCAAACAACAATCTATATTACGTCATACAAACAACTTTATCCATATAAATCTTAATAGAAAACAAACCATAAAACCCGTTAATAAAAAAACCAACCAAACAACCCAACCACTTAATGTCATAAATGTTGTGAAACATTACACTAAAAGAAACACCTAAATCAATAGAATAAAATTTCATCAGGAAACACTGATTACTAAATTACCAAAATACCCGTATCAAATTAAAACCCTACAACCATCAAAATTCTTTCAACCGCCTACCTCACTTCTGCGTCCAATATTTATCCACGTACCAAACGCACCCATAAAAAAATAAAAGAAACAAAAATATATATGGAACAAATGCAATGCAAAATCCATTAAAACCTTTCTTCAAACAACAAAATCTATCTTTTTATCTACACAATTCATCTGAAAGCTACATGTACAAAACAAACAACAAAGAAATCATACAACTTTCTATCGATCGACTATTATCAACGACTATATCTCTACGCTAATATGCAATCATATTTCGTTAATTTGATAAACCTGACATCAAACCATTCTCGATCTAAATAAGTCATTACATTCGATTGTTTCTTGGTCTGTCCACGTTTACATTTGAGTCAATAGTCGATAGTATTTGTGGCATTGACATCCCCCCGGATACGACAATTTCTGCACCCAAAAAAAAAACACAAAAGATGTCGCCTTTCCATACACAAAAAAAGTGGATTGACATGTTTGCCCATGTTAAAAATGATTATGTAATGCATCGAGATTAAACAAGTTGCAACGATTGCCTATTTAAAAGTTATTTTTAACATTTGGCATACTCACGCTGTCCCAAAATAAGTATCCACTTTCAAAAGTGTCTTACCTTCCGATTCTATCCTTATGTTTGAGATCGATAAATTCAAATTACTACCTCCATTATCAAGGGTAAAATCGTCATTTAGTTATTCAAAAAGTATAAATAGTGCGCATTTTTTATCGTAGATATTTATTTTGGGACAATTTTCAGCTTTTCTTCTAAGAAATAAAAAATATATATATGAACTTAAAAAAAAAAGATGAAATATCTCCTCTACTTATAGCAAATAACAAAAGAAAATAAGGATCGGAAAACTCACCGATTCCTTCACGAACAGATAAGTTTGGTCTAATAACGTCCTTCGAATTCACCAAGAAGATATCACCGATGTAAAGATGGTTTGTCGGAACATATACGGAATATAGCTCCTCCTCCCCCGAATAATTCTGTAATCCCAGAAAATAAGATTAATTTATATAAAAACTTTAAAAAAAAGGTGCAATACCACAAAGTCAATTAATTTATATAATTCTGCAATCTGCTTGGGATTTACTGGGTTTGTTTAGTTTAATTTTGAGTCTTATTTATTAATTACTAAGTATTGTGTATTTTATTGTTGATCATTATAGACGGCCCCCTCAAAAATAAAAATAAATAATCATATAAATGAACGGTATTTTTATCTCAAAAATTAAGATTAATGATGAACCTGAAGAACGACGGATGAAGTAATGAACCCAAACGCGTATTCACCGATACGAGGATGCCTAATGATAGCGACTTCCTTAAACGCTTGTGTGTTTTGATCTGCAATATTAACAAATAACGATGCTTATATTACCGTAGGTTTATTTGTTAGTTGTTACTCACTTACCCCCTTTTGAAAAATAAGTGCTTACTTTCCCATTCTACCCTTAATCACAAGACGGTGAAATTATTTACTCCCTCTATCATTAGGGGTAAAATCGTCATGTAGTTCAATAAAAGTGTAATCATTACATTTTTTTTTTAAAATTGTGTGTTTTTTATGTGGATACTTATTTTGGGATAGAGGGTGTAATTATTACACTTTTAAATGGAATAAATGGCGGTTATACCCATAATAATAGAGGGAATCATGAACTTACCCATCTGATAATTAAGGGTAGAATTGGAAACTAGGCACTTATTTTCGGAAGGAGGAAGTACAACACTAGAAAATGAATCAGAACGAACCTGGAGATATTGCAGCGCTAATTTGCTTCGAGGCATTGTAGATATGGCGAACAAATGGCATTCGTTTGATGAACCATTCTCCAAGGCTCAGAACGGATGCACCCAACCATGACGACATGAATACCCCAACCAAGAATATGAACATTATCGACGTTATAAACCCAAGACCTAAACGAATAAAAAACGAGCAAAGTTACACCCGACACCACAAGTAGTAACAAGAAAGTTCCACTGTTTTTAGAGAACTTGTTACACCTAAAGCTTTTGATTACACTGCAATTTGGGATAACAAAGATACATATATACGAATTATAAAGACGATAATGAGGTGAAAGGGATGTGTGAGAAGTTGAGGTTAACATCATAAGCGGATTTGAACCGTTCATCACTTTTTTAATCTCATGCCCTCCCATGAATTACGCTATAGAAGAGAAATGATCCGATGCATCTCATCCTAATGCACATTCACTTCTCATCCAACGGTGATAACCACTTCTCACGCTTCTCAAGTTAACCTCAACTTCTCAACGGAACCAACCATCATTGATAGAAGGCCCTAAACAATGTAAAATTGGGCCCCGAATTTTTGAAGGCCTTGTTCAAAATTACACATTTAACATGCTAAGGAGCGACTCTGCGTAGTAAGATGGCTTATTGGCATATGTCAAAAATTAAATAGAGGTCGTCCACAAGGCCAACTTGTAACTCGAACACTTGCCTACATAGAGACAAAGTCTACGTACATATTAGTTTACAAATGGGCGGTCTTATTTTGGGGGTTAAAAAAATGGACTGACTTAACAGATTAAATAATGTAAAGTTGATTATACAAGGACAAACATTAATTTTGTATTCTAGTTATGTTAAAAGATAATGGTAAATAAATAATCCAAATTTATGATAACTATTATCAAATATTGAATAATTGTATTAATCACTAGTTAAATTATTATAAATTCAAGCTGTATTAATCACTAGCTTTTTTCAAAAGACGACTCAATATCAGCTTAATGAGATTAATCGTCTAGACAAATCGCCAAGTCTTTAAACTATATGCTTGTGACTGTTAAACCACCTCAAACAAATTAATACCAGAAACAAATTGGTATCGTGCCCATGAGGACTGATTCATACAAGAAAGCGGAGAAAAAAAAACAAGAGGAAGATTCATATTAGGTACACTCCAAATCCTGCCTCTAAAACATCATTATACGAAAAGCGAAACCCATCTTTTCGATTATTACAATCGTCATAAATATATGCTACCTGCCAAATAAGCTGCATGTAAAAAGTTTTGACTTGTTATATATATGAGATTGTCTTTGAAGCACTGAATCCAGAGAATGAAGAACCGGTTGCAGTCAAGGAGATTGACAAAAAGTATTATTCGAGTAAAAAATGCATAAATCTGAGATAAATGGAGTGTTGATGCAGGATGAAGTATTATCCTAACGTTGTTAAGCTCAAAGAAGCAGTCATAGTCTCGTAGAAAACAATTGTTCATGGTTTTTGAATACATGACATGCATTCTCTTTGATCGTACGGGATGCATAACTAATCCTTTTTCTAACATTGAGATTAGAGCTTGTGTTTCCAAATCTTTCAAGGTCTTGCATACATGCATAACGTTGTTGGCAAAAACCTTCTTGTTCCCAAGAATGTAATCAAAATTGCGGATCTTGGTCAAGGTTCATGAGATCAATGACGAATCTTCAAACACTGATTTCATTACAACACATTGGTATCGTGCCCATGAGGACTGAGGTTCTTCTACATGCATGGGCACACAATTCTTCGGTTGATATGTGGGCAATGGATGCAAGGTTGAATTATTTATCTTCCAACCATTGTTTCAAGGTTCTTTTGCAACAAACACAATGTGTGAGAGTTTCAGTGCACTTGACATCCCAACAGAAAACACATGGAGTTCCCCAATCATAGTTGAACTGCTCGCCAGATAGATTCCAGAACTCCACGTTGTTTCTGCTCAGGTGTTGCTAATAGTGCAAATCTCACACGTTACTTATGTTGCAGAAGAATCTTGAGACAATGGATGAAGGGTAAATAATTCAACTATGATCGCACCCATTGCTGACATATCAACAGAAGAATCATGTGCTTGTGCACGGAAAGGAACCTCAAAAGGCATGATACCACGTGTGTAACATAACCATGTAAGAAGATTTGCCTTAACCTCACGAGCCAAACCAAGATCTGCAATCTTGATTACATCCTTGAAAACAAGAAGGTTTTTAGGTTTATGGTCACAATCAAAGTAGCCACCATTATGCATGTATGCAAAACCTTGAAAGATTTGGAAACACAAGTTTCTAATCTCGGTTTCAAAAAGGAGATCATTATGCGTCTCATATGATCGAAGATAATGCATTCCATGTATCCAAACACCATGAACAATATGTTATCTTATATGAAAGCTTCTTTGATACTCAGAACATTAGGATGATTTCTCATCTTGCATAACAACTTCACTTCTCTCAGATTCATCCATTGTTTACTCGAATGATACTTAATTGTCGATCATCTTCTTGAACTGCAATCCGTTCTCCATTCTCCATATGATAAATAATAGAGCCATGATTTCAAAAGTGTGTGAGACGCACACCTCAAGGCACGCCTTAAAACATAACGACCCAAAACCGAATGTGAGATGGTGCCTCTCCGGGTATGATTAGGTCGTACGCCTTGGTTGACAAAAGTGAGGACTGAGTCGGTGAAGCGTTGAGACACTAATGAAGCGATTGCCTTTTTTGACCTGTCTAATTTGCACGAATTCCACACAAAAGCATAGTGCTTATTCTCTCTTAATTGCAAAACCACCCACTATTCCCCCTGTGTATATACTCTTTTAGTATACAAACATATATAATTTTATATACAATCTTATTCTCAAACCATCCCAGTTTGTATCACTTGGTATATTTTCTTTGTGAGATACATACATACATACACATACACACACACACACACACATATATATGCATGGGATCATGTGAGAAGTGCTATTTTTGGTGAGAAGTGTGAAGTACTTTTAAGCCATTGATTACTGTTAATCAAATACCCTCTCATGAATTGCGGCTTAAAGGGAATTGCTCATGTGCATCTTATCTTAATGTATCTCATCCTAATGTTCATCCATTTCTCATTCAAGGGTTGATAACCAGTAACCACTTCTCATTTTTCTCACCAAATTTGGCACTTCTCACCAAAACCCAACCCTATATGTATGTATGTGTGTGTACACACACATGTATATATATATATATAATTTCTCACCCACCATCCCACTTTCAATGTGTATACATATAGAGAGAGTGTCTAGTGGCAGTATATATATTTTGTTTCTTATGTTTTTTAAGGGTTATGTATTTATGAATTACTTTTTGGGCTTACACTTCACGTATCTAAGGGAAAGACACCTCAAGGTTTGTTTCCATACTTTAAAACCTTGAATAGAGCAAGAAAGAAGTCCATGAGAAATATTTAATTATTAATGTGTGTCTACCCCTTGGGTAGAGAGAAGTGTCAAGGTAGATTCTACCAGTTTCGGATCCCACCTCTTATAAGGACTAGTAGACAATTTTTTTAATAATATATAATGTATCTTATCGTTGTTAAATAAGAAAACACTAAATGGGAAAGTTGGTTATAATAAGTGACATCTTAACCAAGAGTTCTCTACAAGTTGAAGAAACACCCAACTTCAAGAAACTACTGAAAAATAATTTCATGAAAGTGTTCAACATATGAACCGAAAACAATACAAGCATGTGCTTACCAAATATATCTATGCCGAGTTGAACATAGATTGGAGAGAAAAACCCATCCACGAAATGTATAAACCACCATGTTATGTAGAAAGTAATAGCTATTGGCAATAGGATGACACTGCAAAAAGAATCAAAAGCATGCAAAAAGTGAGCCATAATGCACGTATTCAAGCAACTAAAGTACATCCATAATAGCTCTAAACATAAGCGCTGAATTAAGTAGAATCATATGGGCTTGTGAAGGAACCAATAGAAACAAAACATGATTCTTTTGTAGCTGACATATCGTTAAAAGGAAAGGCATTTAGGGAACTTAATGTCATGTACAGTAATAAGTTTGAAACGGTAAAAAGACAC
The DNA here is from genome assembly GCA_030169165.1 of Centaurea solstitialis. NCBI lineage: Eukaryota > Viridiplantae > Streptophyta > Magnoliopsida > Asterales > Asteraceae > Centaurea > Centaurea solstitialis. Next base: position 18,524,066 of record CM058043.1, read on the forward strand.
GATATTATAGCACTCAAGCTCTGTTCACTATGATTTATTGGTGAGTTCTATTCCATATTAATCGTTTTCTAGTTTGTTTGTTTGTTTTGTTGTGAAAGTTAACCATTTAAAAACAAGGCGAAGGGTAGTATGAGAAGTTGAGCTAACGTAAAAAGCGTGAAAAGTTGATCTGAACCCTTGATCACTTTTAATCTCAAGCCTATCCATCAATCGTGTTTTTGATACGGGGATTGATCCAGTGCATCTCGATGCTTCTCATCTCGTTGCATCTCATCCTAATATGCATCCAACATTAACTCAACTTCTCATAGGAACCCAACCTTAGAAACAAAATATTATTGTAGTTGACATATCATTAAAATTTGAAAAAGGGGGGAGGGTGTTCAAAACTAGAAGAAGCAACTATGGTATGGTACAAACTATTAATAATCATGGCCATCGAGTAGTCATTTCTTGAGATTTAGGTTATTTTCCCAGACCTCAACATTTTAAATGAGAAAACAAGATCTAACTGGCTGTTAGTATTTAGTATTTACTTTCTCTTAAAAAGTAAAAAGTGGGACGGGAGGTAATGAAATATTTTTCAATTACAAATTTCACTTGCATAGATGATATCTATACACTATAGAGATCGAATTGTTAACCGAAAACAAAAACTCGCTTTATAGTCAACTACATGTTTGGTTTCTTTCTCCTAAATATGTAGAGTATGGCTAATGGGTTGTTCGGTTCGGTTGGTTTCCATTGAGTCTTGTATCAATAAAGTTGCTTGTATGGATAAATTTGTTTGTATGAATTGAGAAGGTTTTTGTTTGGGAGAGTTTTTCCACATGGAATGAGCGTGTTTTTTAATTATGAATGGGTATGTCAACAACGGAGAACCACAAAAAAAGTTTACCTAGTCAAGTATCCTCTCCTAGATATTTTGAAATAATAATAAAAGTCATCATAAAAAGTTATAAAAACATCATTTTTAACTGTAAAAAGGATTTTGAATAAGAGAAAATGTTCATACCATCCTGTCATGAACTTTTTAGAAGCCCAACTCCGAACAACTTTGGAGAAAGTCTACATGAAAATAATGACGTAAACAAGCTTATCAGTATTGAGTAATAGCCACATCCATATCCAATACAAATGCTACGTCTATAATCGCATACACACAATAATAATAGTTACACCACACATAATATAAAAAAATTCAAATAGTAAATGAAGAAGACAATGAAACCATAATCCTAAGTCCATAAGTGTCACTTAACTTTTTTATTGAAGACAAACTATGAAAGGTCCATTGTAGAATTAGAAGCCTAAGATATATGGGTTGGGTTCGTGTGAGAAGAGTAAGAAGGGATCTAGACCCTTGGATCAATCCTAATTGAAGATAAACACTAATGAGATGGCACCAGATCAATTCTGGTAAGAAGCGCAAGTCATGGGCATCCCTTCTTACGCTTCTCACCTTAATTCTTTTTCTCAGACGATCCTTCATCGAAATATTTACATATATATATATATATATATATATATATAGAGAGAGAGAGAGAGAGAGAGAAAGGTTCAAATGAGAAGTGCTAAAAAAATATGAAGTAGAGAAGTGATCTCCACCACTCATCAGGGTCAATAAAGGTGGCTTTGACCGGTTACGGTGGACGCGATCAAGGTGGATTGACGTGATTCATGTGAGGGTAGAGATTATTGAAGGAGGGGACCCGGTCAAAGCCGCATTGACCGGGTGAGTGGTGGAGATCACTTCTCTACTTCTCATTTTTTAGCACTTCTCATTTGAACCTAATACTATATAATATATATATATATAGGGGAGCGATCAAATACAAACCACTTTTAGAATACATACCGTACAAACCGTCGATTTCATTGGTTAAATTAATGAAATTGATTCATGATACTGTTTAATATGATGAAATTATATTATATAATTCTTTTTTTGATAAAACTGTTTCATATTTTGGTGTTCTTTATATAAAAATGAATTTTTTTATTTTTTTTCATTCTAATGAAAATTTTCATGTATTTTCTTATTCTCATGAAACGTTTTCATTTTTTCATAAACAAACACAAAGATATGAAACAAATTTATCAAGAAAACAATTATATGAAACATTTTCATCAAATTGAACAATTTCATAAAAATCTGCATTAACTTAACCAATGAATCGACGATTTGTATTATAAAAGTGGTTTGTAAATGAACCTTCCCCAATACAAACCACTTCTATAATACAAATCGTACAAACTGTCATCAAACCGAACTACTCATTTCCCTCTTCTTTGTTTGCTCTGCCAAACATGTACATCTATGACTCTAACTCATATATCAGGTTCACCAAACTCAAGCCAGCTCAACTAGCAAATAAAGACCAGGCCCTGACACCTCTTTATCCTCCGGGCTACTGGGATTTTCATGGCCTTCATCTTCAGGGTCCATGTGATTAGTCAAGTACTCAAGTTGTCCCGAACACCCACAGTAACTAAAAAAATCACCTTAGGCTACCAATTGAAACCTCACATGACTCCATATTTCAATTTGATCTCTGGAAAGAAAAAAGCATGCTAATATAACCCCAGTTCTGAGATGGGGATTTCCCTCTTTTATGAGTCATAAGCTATTCAATTATTTATGAAAACTAGCAACATAGCTAAAGGGCCGTTTAGGCGTTTCCCAAATTCTTATAACGCAAGCACTTACCTGTCATAGATTCACCTTCATTTATCCTTGGCCATGAAAATGAATTGTTGGTGAGCATCTTAAACCCAGTAAGTGCTTGCCTGGTAAGAGTCTCTTACCACACTTACCGGGTGAGATGTTTGGTCCTTGCCTTATCCCTTACCGGGTAAGCTTCTCAGTTCCTTCCATTCTCAATCAATAACGTAAATGATATTCATAAGCATTTACCTACATCATTTACTTTATTGATTGAGCATGACAAAGACCGATAAGCTAGTGAGGTAAGAGGCAAGAAAAGAACCTAGAGGGTCTTACCTGGTAAGTGCGGGAAACGACTTTTACCTGGTAAGCTCTTACCGGGTTTAAGATGCTTACTAAGAATCCATTTTCACGGGCCACAAGAATGTTATAAGATAAGGTAAGCGAGGGTGATAGCTCTCTCTCACCTACTAAGAATTTGATAACCGGACCCGTTAGTATCAGTTTAATTGTGAAGGCATTCAATTCAGTCCATTAGTGACACCTACCAACTCAAGGTTTCATTTCAACTCATTCCCAATAAACCCCCAATCTAAAACCCTCATCAAGATCCAATCTTCTAGTTACACATAAACACCATAAACCAACTTAGTGAACAAAAAACAGAATAAACAGAAACCCATTACAATCCTATAAAAAAGCTCAAATAAACAATAAATCCACCTAAAACCCTAACCAGAACTCAGTTAACTTCAAAATCCAAAACCCAATTGCAATCAAATCACATAGAACCCTAAAAGTGCACATATACATACATACATATATATATATATATACCTCACGGCCGGCATGATGAGAAGATGAATTGGAAGGGGAGGGTTTTGAAGAGGCGCCGTCGTCATCGGCGGCGGTGTTGGCCACCGGAATAAGCAGCTCCCGATCTCTGCTAACAGATGATTTTTCATCTCCCATAATTCTTTCTCTATCTAAAGACTTTCTTGAAAACCATAAAAAAAAGTGAATGTCGTCGAAAGAAAGATCTACTGATATATGTATAATATCACATACCCATTATAAAGAATGAAATTTTATATTGAAATAAACATATGGTGCATGTGAAGAGTTCAAGAAATTTGGTGTTTATAAGTATAAAAAGGGCGAACCATTCAACGCTGCCGCTATATAAATCATTGATAGTGCAAATTGGGGAAAAATGGTGTTTTATATAGTCAACGGCGATGCCACCCTTTTTGTTGAAGAGGAAAAGAATATAGAGTAAACTTTATTTTTTGAAGGGTGTTCGAGCTAAATCCGACTAATTTTCGGTAATTTTAGGGGCTAAATACGATCCCACTTAAAATGTCTTTAGGCATGTGCACGAGAAGGCTTGAACTCGGTTAGAACGCTATGAACCCCCACACGATAACCAATCCGTCACAGCATTGGAAGACAATACAGAGTAAACTTTATTTTTGGTCCATAATGTTTTTCAATTTTAATATATTTTTTCCCTTTAAAGATTCGGATTTGGTCCTCTTGTCATTTTATAACGATTTTGGTTAGAGAATTGTTTAGATTGACAAAAATACCCCTCATTTTATCGGACTAAACTTAAAAGTTAACGGTTGTTGAAAAGAGGGATCAAAACCGATATAAAATGACAAACATGAAGGATCAAATCTGAGTATTCGTAGTTTAAAGACAATATCCGTTAAAAATTAACAAAAACCCAACACAAGATTTATATAACCCGCATATGAACCTATGGTATAGTGTTGAAAACGAACCTAAAAATATGATCCCCTAAAATTTTTGATCCGAACCAATAAATACCTAACCACACTACAACCTAAATATGGAAAAAAGGCCCGGTTTGGGACCGAAGCAGTTGGGACCTACCGTCCAAACTAGCTACACTATTTTGTCAACGGACCGGTTAAACATGAAACATGTATAATCTTTTTTAGTGCCACATGGCACTCATCGGTTGGTCGAGTAATGCTTAATGATAATATTATTCAAGAAACGGAAATAGTTAATGTTTTAGCATATTTATCGATGCTAATATCATACAAAAATAGTTGATAAATTACATAAGAAACTGAACCATTAAGGGGACCGATCTGACCACCGGTTCAAGGCTAGTGGAGGCTGGACTTATATAAAGATCGACCGATTAACAAATATTGTTAACCTTTTCATGTTCGACTTCGTTTTGATAGTTTTTACTGACACCCGGAAAATATAATTTTCCTTTTATGATTTGAATAAAATGTATCATAAGAATCTCAATGATAAATAATTGGGTAATTTTAGTGAATAAAATCAATTTGATACAGAAGATTTAATAAACCGTTCATAACTCTTGTTTCATAAAAACATGCACCCTACAAATTGAAATCTTCCATGAACTTTCTAAAAATAGAAAGACCACAAACAAAATTTTGGGACAAAACCAACAGAAAAACTGATCAAAATTACCATTCATCCAGCCAAAATGCTTTCAGTTTTCACCCAAAAAAATTTGTTTCACAATCCCACTTTTCTACCAATTTCTTTAAGAAAAGTGGGTTTTTTTCAATAGTTTTGTTTCTGGAATTTGAGTAAATATAGGATCATATGAATCCATTTTCATGTATTTCCTGATCATTCTGTGATGAATCCTAAAGGGATTGTAAAGAAAGTAGAAAAAAATTGAAATTTTCGACAAGAAAAGATGGCGGACGAAGAACAAACCTTGAAACCCCATGAAGAAGAAACAATGGACAACGAACAATCCACAACAGGTGTCGAACAATCCACAACGGGTGTTGAACAATCTGCAGATGTTAAACAAGAAGGTAGCACGTCAGATTCGGATAAAAGTACAGAACAAAAATCGCCATGCATCAAAGAAAAGCTGAAAGCGGGTAAGTCATGTGTGGATAAAGTTGTCTGCATGGATTAATACGTCTGTATGGATTGAGAAGATTTGTTTTGGAATGGTTTTTCATAGATGGAAAGAACAACTTTTTTAAAGAACTTGGTTTTCTATATAGAGCTTTCTTGTAGAAGCTTACTAAATAAGTCATTTTCTATATCATTAAGCCATTACCAAATAGTCAATTATAGCTCAACGAATAACCTGAGTCACATTAACAAGTTGCTAACAAACAGACCCTAAACAACTTTGTATTTGCTCGATAATAAGACGATTTTTCTAAAGGAAAAAGAAAATTTTTCAGGTTATGTAGATTTGGAACAGATGAAAGAAAAGTTTTCTAAGCTGCTTTTAGGAGAAGATATGTCAGGTGGAGGGAAAGGGGTTTCATCAGCTTTGGCTCTATCAAATGCCATCACAAATCTTGCCGGTAATTCGACTAGTTTACGAACGGAAGCTTGTTTAATTCGTTAAAAGTTAAAAAACCCAACAAGTTTTTCTTAACTTTCGTGAACAAAATTGCAGCTTCGGTTTTTGGAGAGCAACGTAAACTAGAACCAATGCCAGAAGATCGAAAACTGAGGTGGAGAAAAGAAGTCCGTTGGCTCCTATCCGTGACGGATCATATCGTGGAGTTTGTCCCCTACCAACATACGGCTAGAGATGGATCAAATATGGAGGTCATATATATAACACCTTTTACATTAGGATATGATACCCAAATGGTCGATATACCGAATGATGCTTCACACTGTGGCTAGTAACGCACAACCAGATAAAAACGCATAATGGCTAGATAAACCAAACGAACCCTGTACCTCCCACATGAAGTAGGACCTGGAGAGGGTAGGATGTACGTAGGCCTTACCTCCACCCATGAACAATAGCGATGTTAACCACAAGGCTTGTGGCGTAGCGGTAAGGCCTGTGGGGAATGTGGATGGTATCCCATTCACCCCAGGTGCGAATCCCCTCGTGCGCATCTTGTGGCCAGGCTTAGTCTCAGACGGCCGAATTTTCAATTTCTGTTATAAATTGCCAAGGATGTAGTCTAGGCAAAGCCTAGATGAACCTTTCCAAAAAAAAAACAATAGAGATGTTGTATAATAGCTGGATAACAGATCTCAATTACCCCATTGTGGTCTCTTGGAGATGGGATCCCTGTATTGCCCGTTATGGGCCAATATACTTCGGGGCGTTTGCTTAGAGGTATTAAGCAGTAATAAATGGGAAATGAATATAAAAGAAACTGTTTGGTTTTATATAATAAAAAAAAAATGGGCTCGGTCTCCAGAATCCCAAATTTTCATTCCTCGGTTTGAACCAAACAGCCCCCCTTAGGCAATGCCTCAAACCTTGATCAAGAGGCTAATAAGACCGATAAGACAAAGGCTATGTTTGGGAAAGTAGCTAATAAACTAGTCAGATTTTGGTAAAAACTAGTAGGTAAACTAGGAGACAATGTAAAATGACCTAAAAGAAAAATATAAAAAGCATGGTTTGAAAGACAAGTGAAAAGAAGCCCCAATAAGCTATTTGAAGTAGCTTTTCAAAAAGCTAGCTTACAGCTTACCGGAAATAGATTTTCCAATAAGTTTGCTTAACGACCAAACAGTGTGTCCCATCACCGTGTCACAACCCATCCCACATTGGCTAATGAAGTGAATTGCGGGTCCTATTTAAGTCTGGCATAGACATTAAAATTTTATGTGGGGGGAGTATGTGACGACCCATTCTACATGACCTGGCTAGTAAGCCGATCAGACATAGGTTTGGACCTGCGACCTCCTTTATGGGATGCCCATCAGCCTACCTCCGATTGGCTTATCAGCCAACTCACTTTGAGTTTGAGTTCTTAGTGCAGCATATCGACCACTTTGGGTACCATATCCAAACAGCGTGTGTGTGTGTGTGTGTTTTAAGGTGGTCTTGTGCGTTTTGTAGCTCAGGTTCCTAATATGCAATTCAGATATGCAGATTATGGTAACGAAACAAAGAAAAGATTTGCTCATGAATATCCCTGCGCTAACGAAGCTTGACAAGATGCTCACGGTAATGATTCATAATGTCAATCTTATAAACAAATGAATCAAATTATAAAACATGAGAAGGATCATGTGAGAAATAGAAGTTAAGGTGAGAAGTGTAAGAAGGGATTTGGACCCTTGATCACTTTTAATTATCTAATGGTTAAGATTAAGTCCCAAAATAACCCACGGATTAGCTTAGAAAGGTATTCTTAGTTGATCTTCAATCAGGATTGATCCAATGGTGCCATGGTGGAGATCCCTTCTTACCCTTCTCACGATAACTACTATTCTTACAGAAAACCAACTGTTATCCCCGTTTGGTTTGCAGGATTCCTCTATGGAATTGGAATGGTCAATTTCATTGACCAAATTCTGTTCCGACATTTGGTTTACCCATGGAATGAAATTGAATTCCATCAACTATGGATTTCAAAATTCCAAAGAAGTAATTGATTCCATTCCACCCAATATTCTTAAAAGTCACATTTTTCCACATTAATTGTTAATTTTATTAATATTTGTACTTAAAAAATATCAAAGAAAGGGTATTTTTGTCATTTTTCATTATTCCATTCCAATTCCTTTGTAAACCAATCAGACTGATTCCAATTAATTTGACGGATTATATTTCACTTCCTGCCAACTAAACACTTGGTCAAACCTAATAACATTCCATTCCAATTCCTTTGACAGATTCTATTTCTTCAAAAAGACATTCCGTTAACCAAACACCCTCTTAGAAAATATAGCTAAAACGACGATATGAATACATGTTTCAGGATTGTCTAGACAATTTCAAGGATCAGAAAGAATTCTGGTACGTATCTAAAGACGCCGATGAATCCGAAAAAGGAGTACAAAGGAGCGATAAATGGTGGTTACCTACGGTGAAGGTTCCTCCAGGCGGGCTCTCAGAAGAATCTAGAAGATGGATGCAAAAGCAAAAGGACTGTGCCAACCAAGTCCTGAAAGCTTCCATGGCCATAAATGCCGAAGTACTTGCAGAAATGGAGATCCCCGAGAATTACATAGAAGATCTCCCCAAGGTACAACACGTATAATACGAAAATAAAAAAAACAAGTAAATATGCAACGTGTACAACCCCGGAAAGCTCGACCGCTCCTACCTTGGCTAATGAATTGCCTTGAAAATCCTTCTGTAAACAGAACTTACGCAGCAGTCCGCCATTTTCGTTGTTTCGAGCGTTAGCTTCATTGTTTCAGTGGTTAGCTTCGTGGGTTGTACAACGTGTATGTACGCATGGTACTCTTCATTTCCATCTGCTTCTTGGTTTCAACCTTTTCAAATCGAAACAAGCATTGAAAAACTTTTAACTGAATTATTATGAAATGAAAATCGGGCTACAAAAACTGTCTCTTGTTATAAGTATAATTAGAGTATTATCATTATAGAGGAACGTTCAAGGGAAACCGTGAAAAGGTGAAAAAACTGAGGAACCCCCTGGTAACCATTGGACAGCATGTGAATACAAGTAATCGAACTTGTTTCTTGGTTTTTATGCACGTGTGTATATGCATGTGTGCATGTTACAAATTACTTGTATGCATATCTGCATACCGTCTAGATAAACGGTTACCACTTTACCATGATTCATCAAATTTTCATTTTTTGAGGCTTTCCCGTGAACCTGACCCTATTATTATAATATCAAATGTAGGCCATGTTTGGCAACCAAAAGTTTTTTAACTTATTGAAAAAGACTCGTTCTGGTAAGCCATAAGCTAGCTTTTTAAAAAACTACTTCAAATAGCTTTTCAATAAGCTACATGCTTAGTTCACCTTTTTTTCCAATTTTTCCCCGTATTACATAAATGACCAAAAAACATGTCTAAGTCATGTTAACTTGTCATCTCACATCTGGCTTATTAGCAAGTTTTTACCAAACATGGCTAGTTTTATCTGTATTAACGAAGAACTTGCTTTTGAAGCTAGTTTGCCGAACTGCTGAACCCAAATGATGATTTTCGGGTTCGGCAGTTCTGGAAACTACTATAAATTTTACGGTGGTTATAAGGACTAATATGCGTCCTATGTTATTTCCGAACAGAATGGTCGAGATAGCCTTGGAGATGCAATCTATAAGAGCATTACAGTCGAGTTTTTTGACGCTGGGCAATTCCTAGCATCGATCGACTTGTCATCGGAGCACAAAATACTCGACTTAAAGAACAAAATGGAAGCTTCCATAGTCATATGGAAGAGAAAGATGCACCAAAAGGAGTCGAGATCGTGGGCTTCATCCTCAAAAATGGAAAGGAGAGAGCTTTTCGAAGAGAGAGCTGAAACTATTTTACTCCTACTCAAGCAACGATTCCCAGGACTTCCTCAATCGTCACTAGACATCTGCAAAATCGAGTCCAATAAAGTACGAACAAAGACAATCATTTTTCCTTCTCTTTTTCTTGTTCAACGGTTAAATATTTATCGGCAGCCGATGAGGAATAAACTATTTAGGAGAATAACCTTCTGACATATACTTTTTAATAAATGACCTTCTGACAGATTTAAGAACACCTCTACCTAACAGAAGAATACCTCATCCTAGCACAAGAATATCTCAAAAAACTGTCAAAAGGTCATGCATTCAAAAAACCGTCAGAAGGTTATTCTCCTAAATAACCTATGCTAGGAGAATAACCTTCTGACATTTTTTTTAAATGCACCTTCTGACAGATTTAAGAACGTCTCTGCCTAACGAAGAATGCCTCTTCCTATGTCTCAAAATCTGTTAGAAGGTTATTCTCCTAAATGAACCCATCCTACAAGCGTAAAGGGTAGCCAACTACATGATAATAACTTCCCGGTTTTTGAACTATGTAGGATGTTGGTCATGCGATCTTGGAGAGCTATTCAAGAGTATTAGAGAGTTTGGCAAACACAGTAATGAACCGTATAGAAGACGTACTCTATGCAGATGATTTTGCACAAAAAGAGGCAAACAAGTCACCAAGTGCCGATCACACACCTGGTCAAACTCCTACAGGAACACCTACATCGACGACAATATCAGATGTCATGGGGTGGGGGTCGGAGGATCAAGGAGAATCTTAGATAATTACTTCTCCGATAACTATAGGATTAGCGAGTCGTTAGTTAGGATTCAAACCCGGGGTAGATGAGATTTTCCACTACATCCCCCCTGAGGCTTAACCAGTGCACCACAACCCAAGTGGTTACAAGAGCCCTAACTTAGATCAAGGGTGTACAGTTTCTTTACCTTGGTTATGTTTTTCTTGCACATGGTTATATTTTTATGACATTGCTTACTTGTAACTAGCTTTTCAAATTTATCTTATATGCATTTCTCTCTTTCGCACACTTTTCACAAGTAGGGGGTCTTCTCGGAAATAACTGCTCTACTATTTGTAGTAGATGTCAGATTTGCTTACATCTTACCCCCTCCCAGAGCCCACCTCCGGGTGGGATATACCGGGCTCGTTTGCTTTGCTTTGGTACCAAACCATTCTTAAGGAGGGTGTTGGCCTAGGCTGTGTTCAAGGGCTACCTTCCAAAATCCACCTAATATGAGTAGTAACTGACTAACTGCAACAGGTCTACTATTTCTTGGTGTCTCAATCAAAACTGAGACAAGTCTCTACTTGTACAGATCCTATCATCATAACTAATTAATGAATATTTTATTAAATCATTTCGTGTTTAAGAAAATTAAAATTATCTAAAGGGTATTTTAGTCATTTACCAAAATTTCATTCCAATTCCAAAACTACATTATGTGAACCAAACAGACATATTTCAATTCCTTTATCGGGGATTCCATTCAAATTCTGCCAACCAAATAGGTGGTCAAACCTGACATGTAACACCCCAAAATTTAGGGTAAACAAAGACTTTCATTTCACGAAAGGTGGTACATGTACGGTAACGCCATAGCGTGAGCTCTTCCCAAAAACAGGGGTATAAGTAATATACAATTACAAGGTTTGTAATTAAAATGAAGAAGTACAGTAACCAACTAGTCTAGTTCCTATCAGGAAGAAGACTACAAAAGGGTTATCGCTATATGGTTAAACTCGCGATCTCACGAACCGGTCTCTCCAACATTTCCCCCAAGCTCACTCTAAGTCCGAAGCCTACTTGGGGACGGCGTCCCGAGTACCTGAGAGACACATCGACACCAAACAAGTGTTAGGCTAAAGGAGCCTAGTGAGTTGTATAAATGACACTATGCATATAAAATATGTTAAGGCATGCGAATATACAATATCATACTAACAACGAAAGTAGCATGTTAAACCGGTTTATTATTATCTTCGGAAACAATGGGAGCGACCCATTTCCACCAACCAATGCCCCTACATTCGTTGCTTCCCAATACCTCGATGCCATTTCAACTATGACACCTTCCGAGGCCCGCGCATCTCGGAGCCACCCGAGAGCCGGCGACATAGGTGCGTCCCTATTTCAGGACCTCCCAAGACTATTGGGTGTGGACACATTGCGTTGGATCGTCCATGTTATTTACATTTAATCAACCTCAATGCCATTTCTATCATGACACCTTCGGAGGCATGTGTGTACTGTCTAGAAAGACTCATACCATTATCTTAACCTTTCATAGGTATTGATCGAGGGTCTCAAGCCCTTCATTCATTTCATATAAGCCAACATGTTTGGGATTCAATTCCTTTACATAATTCCATGGCATACATAATAACACGTATTTCTCATAAATACATTCATCATATAATCACATAGATTCAACTCATACATTAGTAGCATGCGATAATCTATTTCATGTATACGATATTCCAAGTCAAGCCATTCATACAAGCATCGTTAATCATTCATTTCATAGCAATCCTTAAACCTAACAATTTAGGCATTTCATCCAAAATCATGTTTATTCACAATGACCAACAATATATGTAAATCAAGCAAAATGATGTGCTCTCAGTTTTAACAAAACGGTTTTAGCAACTCACCTTGTGGCTCGTAAAGCCAAAAGCCCCAAATTTCACCAAGAACCCTAGCTTAAAGCTTGAGTGAACACCTAAACTGATAAGGAGTTAATACCTTGGATTAATTCTAGATCCACAACATATAAGACTAGATCTACACTTAAAACCCATAAATAGAACTTACCTCTTCAAGATCTTGGGTGAAAACCCTAAGATGAAGAACCTTCAACAATGGTAGAGAGATGGTGAAGAAGATAAAGCCATGGGAAATATCCACCCTCTAAACTAGTAGATCTAACCTCCAACACTTTCAATAACATGAAATCCACCTAAAACAACACCAAATCTAAGACAAGTATGGAAGAAAAGGGTTTGGAGATGAATAACCCCCAAATCTAAGCTTAAAACTCGAAAGAGATGATAAGATTACTTACACCAACGTTTTTGAACCATCAAATACTTGAAATCCATTGATGTATTCTTGAAGAGCTCGAAAAATCGAGAAGATAGCAATTTGAATCACCAAAATCGGAGTTGTAGAGAGAAAGATATGAAGAAATGAAGAAGATGACTTAAAATTGCGATTTTCAGGTCTGACCAGCGGTAACGGCGGGTCCGACCCGCGGATTGACCCGCGGCTGACCCGCCCTTACTCTGAAACCCTCCTGAAACCCATGTGGTTCACTGTTTTGGCCATAACTTCTTCGTTATAGCTCCGATTTTGATTCCGGGAGAACCGTTGGATTCGTATTTCAATTTCCCATCCAACAAAACCATAAAATCTAGGTTTTAATCAAAAGTCCTATTTTTCATATTTTCTTAAAAGATAAGTTTTACACAGATTCGAATTCGCATTTGTCCAAAAATCACGGATGTTACAATCCTCCCCACGTAAAATAAAATTTCGTCCTCGAAATTACGCCTCTTGCTCGAACCACAACTGATAACCTCGTTCAATCGTTTCCCCAAAACTAGACGACTATGCTCTCCCCATACCAGTCGGTTAGACTAACACTAGACTTAATTAAATACGCAATGTCAGCACCGATACAACATTCTAACTTAAGGGTAGTTCATCAAACCACCACAAGTCACTACAACATGCCTTTCTTTCGAAACATGACTCGTTTTATAAAGATAGGGTCACTAGAATAAGCAACCTTGGTTCCTTGCACAACTTAACAAACCAAGTCGACTAAAGTTTTCGGTTCAGGGTGCTATACATCATTCGCCTCCTATTAAAGTCGATCACTCGGCTACGAGTTTCTTTACTACCAAGAATGTCTCAGCATTCTTGCTCACGGTGTCTAGCCGTCGTCATTAATCCTTAAGGAACTCGAATTTCGTCTACTCGTCCATGGGTACCATAAAGAAGGTAAACCTATTCACTTAGCAAATCGTTCATCATCACTAGATCCTTACATTCTCGAATCCGTATTACCAAAACTTTTCCAAACATCCTATCGTCTGCAAAGAAATCGTACTTGACGTCTTAGATGATTTAGGTAAAACATCCCAAGCGATACTCCTGCCTAAACTCATCTTAATTTAATCAACACGAGCCACCATTTGGCCACTTTAACACTTATTGTCATACGATGAATTTCTCACTTAGTTTGACATGTAGTGCCACTATCCTAAACATAACACTCATACTCTTCACAAATCAATTATAAGCAACATTTTCAAGATCACTTTACACTCTTAAAGGCTTATCTCTCTAAGGCAATTTAACATATTGGTATCTTGCACCTCTCACACGGCATGCAATGCCCTTAGCAAATCACAACATCACCACTCTTGTACTAATGATAACGTTTTCTCGATTCTTAGCTACACAATTCAGCTATTAGTCCACGCACGTAATCACCATCCTACTATGTCCTCTATAATCACAATTTGGATAGTCACTTAGTACACACAACCATTATTGTTCCTTTCTAAACCACTCATACCAAGGTAAGTGTCGTTTCACAAATTCATCTATCGAACCTAATGGAACCTCCAAACATGGTCACTTACTCCGCCCGAACAAGCCTTGTTTTAGATGGTTCGCTACAATCTCCAAGAACACGCTCCAACAGCCTATAGGGCTCTCTCATGTAAGGGTCAGTATGCTCATTAAGCACTCACTTAAGTGTGCTAACCAATTCTTTCCTACGCGGGTCGGTCCACGTCTCAATGGGCTTCACCTGGTCATTAACAAGCATTCTTTCGAGACAAGGCCTCTCATCGGGCCACCCTTCTCCCTGCAGTCGTTGGCGTCACGGTGCTCCTCAACAACACCCTCGTAAGGGAGACCTGAAACTTAATCCCTACGTAGTCTGGTTTCGATTCACATCGAGCACCAATACCAATATGTCTACACTTTCTGTGTGTTAATCCACTATACAATATCATGTTCATAAGAGCTAGCAATCAATTAGTTTATTCCATCACATTAATAGGATAATATGCAATTAGTCCGCAAATGGGTATTAATCCTGAACTAGTTGGTATATCAAGGGATTCAAAAGTTTCAAAATTAAGCATGGCAAACGTTCATAAAAAAAACACATAATCAGATACAAGGCATACATGTATTTTACACAAAAGACTCGACAACAACGGAAGTTACTTGCATTCATCGAGAGTGGAGGGTGCCTAGAGTACATAGCTTATACCCGACTAACCGTACGACACTTCAACCCACAAAAGTCCAAGTGCTTGCTACGACACTCGACTAGTCTTGTCCCGAGACAACTAAATTAGTACCAAAATCATTACCGGGCCATTTCATAAACCAAAACTCATAATCGAGCCGTTTCAAAATCAAAAGTTCATCATCGAGCTATTTTACAAATCGGACCGTATCCCCAAGACTCTCAAAGTCAAAACCGAGCTTAAGCTCCAAACTCAATAAAACCCAAAATCGATGATCTCGAAAATCATATATTTAAATGCCCCTTAATGTTGACATAACTCACAAAGTCATCTTGACCCCAAGACTCAACACAGCTTAACAAAACAGTTGTCTAAGTGGGTCCACACTTTTATAAATCTCATTTAAGCGAATAGTCATGTGAAAACACGTTTACAGTTCCCGTTATTCAAGTTACCCCGTAAATCTCATATACAAGCATTTTACAAAAGTCCGTTAGATATCGCACTCTGTAATAAAACACAACAGGTCGTTTAACTTGAAAACACTTTATGAAAACGCACAATGCCTTGGAAAAATATCATTTTGGCACACTTGAAGGATCTTGTCCTATCCACACAACCATTTTATCCGGGCATCCTATATAATCGAAACTTGCAAGGTCATTTAATATACACAACTACTATTAGTTCATCTGAACCACTCCCATTGAAATAAAAGTCATCTATCGAACCCATCTTTCTCGAACCCACGATATCTTGTGATTCTCAATAACACTCTCATGAGAGTCTCACAGAACTTAGGGGGCGTTTGGTTAGGGGTATTGAGGGGTCAGGAATGAGAATGATAATGAAAACTGCTGTTTGGTTTGATATTATATAATGGAATCATTCCTGCAGATCCATTAATTTCCATTCCTAACCAAATTTGGGGGGAATGAAATTTTTATTTCTACTTGGTTCTTTTTTCCATGCATTTTTCCATTTATGGATGTTAAATGAAACATCTTTTGTATTTTTCAAGTTGGGAAAACATATTTTTTTAATATGAAACAATTTTTCATTGATTATATTGGGTTAACCAAACAGCATCAATGCAATGCTCATTCCTATTCCCATTCTCCTGCATTCCCATTTTCATTTTCATTCCCATTCCCTGAAATGAACCAAACGCTCCCTTAATCCTCCATAATCTAATACTGATTCTGATCGAGTTTAGACTCGACTCCACCCATACTTTTCTAAGTACTATCCCCACTATCTAATAATATATAAGGATTACTTTCGCAAACATAAATACACCGTATTTTACTCGATAGAGCCATATCATCCTTTAGCATCATACTTTCGTGACCTTCCTCTATGCTTACAACTTAGTTATTTTAATCACAATGATTCCTATTGCATAAATCAAGTATTTATCCCCAAGGTCTCGTGACCTCTTTCATTATGTTACCATGTTTATCCGATAACAAATATTCCCATGTTAAATCATAGCTTACATAAAAATTCATGCAATTTAAGGTAATAAGTGAATAAATTATAGATAGACTCCCACATTGCACGCATACTAAAATTGTTATCACTAGGCCACATAAATCTTAAATCCGCATAATTCTAGTGTTCCCTCAAAATCCATGGTGTTCTCCAAATTTTGTCATTTGTGTAATTTATCAAAGGTGTGACTAATAATTCTAGGACACCTAGGAATGTTACTATTCCTTGCATTCCGACTCTTCCAAATTCATGACCATTTCGGACCACTAACCCCTTTAACATACACTTAGGTTATGCTACGTAGTCATCCAATTGTACCACTTCAATAAATAGGCCGTCTAGGTCAAATGTACCTAAGTCCTTCCGATCCGATCCACCTCCATCTAGTCGTCTAGAGTAAACAATTGCTAAATATTTATTTCACACTTAAGCAAGAAGATTCACCTCTAAGATTTAATCTTAAATCAAAGTATTCAAAACTTTCTCATGTTGATACCATAACACGACCCCTAAATAAAGACTTACCGTAACTAAGGGTCCTTCAATATTTGATCAAATATCCTGTCATAAGAAATCAAGAAAGAGAGTAAGAATAGACTACTATACGTACCAACATTTATCAATCATTACATCGATAGTAACCAAGAATACCCAAATGACGATACATTCATAACTGAGTAGCTAAGTGATTTATGAATAGACCGTACACGAGATTCCCTGCCTCTATTGACGCAATTTCTCGATCCATGTATTCCGTATCCCTAGCGCTCTCCCCACCTAAGACTTTACCCATGGTAGGTGACATGTCTATTAGGGCACTAAGTTTAAGTCTAGGTATTCTACCGTCAACACCTAGTTCGCTTAAACTAAAGCTCTGATACCAACTTGTAACACCCCAAAATTTAGGGTAAACAAAGACTTTCATTTCACGAAAGGTGGTACATGTACGGTAACGCCATAGCGTGAGCTCTTCCCAAAAACAGGGGTATAAGTAATATACAATTACAAGGTTTGTAATTAAAATGAAGAAGTACAGTAACCAACTAGTCTAGTTCCTATCAGGAAGAAGACTACAAAAGGGTTATCGCTATATGGTTAAACTCGCGATCTCACGAACCGGTCTCTCCAACATTTCCCCCAAGCTCACTCTAAGTCCGAAGCCTACTTGGGGACGGCGTCCCGAGTACCTGAGAGACACATCGACACCAAACAAGTGTTAGGCTAAAGGAGCCTAGTGAGTTGTATAAATGACACTATGCATATAAAATATGTTAAGGCATGCGAATATACAATATCATACTAAAAACGAAAGTAGCATGTTAAACCGGTTTATTATTATCTTCGGAAACAATGGGAGCGACCCATTTCCACCAACCAATGCCCCTACATTCGTTGCTTCCCAATACCTCGATGCCATTTCAACTATGACACCTTCCGAGGCCCGCGCATCTCGGAGCCACCCGAGAGCCGGCGACATAGGTGCATCCCTATTTCAGGACCTCCCAAGACTATTGGGTGTGGACACATTGCGTTGGATCGTCCATGTTATTTACATTTAATCAACCTCAATGCCATTTCTATCATGACACCTTCGGAGGCATGTGTGTACTGTCTAGAAAGACTCATACCATTATCTTAACCTTTCATAGGTATTGATCGAGGGTCTCAAGCCCTTCATTCATTTCATATAAGCCAACATGTTTGGGATTCAATTCCTTTACATAATTCCATGGCATACATAATAACACGTATTTCTCATAAATACATTCATCATATAATCACATAGATTCAACTCATACACTAGTAGCATGCGATAATCTATTTCATGTATACGATATTCCAAGTCAAGCCATTCATACAAGCATCGTTAATCATTCATTTCATAGCAATCCTTAAACCTAACAATTTAGGCATTTCATCCAAAATCATGTTTATTCACAATGACCAACAATATATGTAAATCAAGCAAAATGATGTGCTCTCAGTTTTAACAAAACGGTTTTAGCAACTCACCTTGTGGCTCGTAAAGCCAAAAGCCCCAAATTTCACCAAGAACCCTAGCTTAAAGCTTGAGTGAACACCTAAACTGATAAGGAGTTAATACCTTGGATTAATTCTAGATCCACAACATATAAGACTAGATCTACACTTAAAACCCATAAATAGAACTTACCTCTTCAAGATCTTGGGTGAAAACCCTAAGATGAAGAACCTTCAACAATGGTGGAGAGATGGTGAAGAAGATAAAGCCATGGGAAATATCCACCCTCTAAACTAGTAGATCTAACCTCCAACACTTTCAATAACATGAAATCCACCTAAAACAACACCAAATCTAAGACAAGTATGGAAGAAAAGGGTTTGGAGATGAATAACCCCCAAATCTAAGCTTAAAACTTGAAAGAGATGATAAGATTACTTACACCAACGTTTTTGAACCATCAAATACTTGAAATCCATTGATGTATTCTTGAAGAGCTCGAAAAATCGAGAAGATAGCAATTTGAATCACCAAAATCGGAGTTGTAGAGAGAAAGATATGAAGAAATGAAGAAGATGACTTAAAATTGCGATTTTCAGGTCTGACCAGCGGTAACGGCGGGTCCGACCCGCGGATTGACCCGCGGCTGACCCGCCCTTACTCTGAAACCCTCCTGAAACCCATGTGGTTCACTGTTTTGGCCATAACTTCTTCGTTATAGCTCCGATTTTGATTCTGGGAGAACCGTTGGATTCGTATTTCAATTTCCCATCCAACAAAACCATAAAATCTAGGTTTTGATCAAAAGTCCTATTTTTCATATTTTCTTAAAAGATAAGTTTTACACAGATTCGAATTCGCATTTGTCCAAAAATCACGGATGTTACATGACAACATTTCATTCCAATTCCTTCAAAGTCGAATTCCTCTGACAGATTCCATTCCATCCAAACACATTCTGCGAACCAAACGCCACCTATGTGTGATGTGAATTAAAATCCAGTTTTGAAATACATATGTCATCCTAGAGGACAAAAATAACACTAAAAGAAATGGTGACAGTTTCAAACTATTATATGTTTTCAACCTAGAAAATGTTTAACCTTAAAAAAAATGGTTTGGTAAACGACGCCCTTAGATTCAGTCCGGGCATTAGGAGTACGTTTCTCTGTGCTAAAGGGGGTCAATTTTTGAATGTGGCATTCAAATGTTCATTATCTGTTGGGAGTACATAATGCTTTTTACAAGCAATTGGTTTATGCACATAGGTAAATGCAGTGTCATGGAAATGAAGCAAATGGCCAAATGAGACAATAGACATAGGACTTTATGCTTTCTCTTAGGATTACTACAATGAAGATAATATATGTATCCTAAGTTTGTAACTTACCATCATGATTGATTGATATCTTGAATCATTATGGTAGGCTCTCAAAACCAGCCCAAACAAGTTAAGTAATCAGTATATCCCACATTCCCACTTGAAAGTAGGATATCATAGGAGTAGGATGTACATAGATGGGTTCTCTACCAGAAAGGATGGAGCCACTTATGGGGGTGTTCACAGGTTGGGTTGGGTTGGGTTGGGCAGTTTGGGACATTTTCACAACCCAACCCAATTATGGCGATTTGGAAAAATCTCAGCCCAACCCAACCCCAACTCATTCAAAAGTATAACCCAACCTAACCCAGCCCTTGCGGGTTAGCCTTAATCTGTAAAAACTACTGGTTAATTATACTAGGCTTTCCATAACAAAAAAATCATCCTTCATTGTAAAAAAAAAAAAAAAAACACTACACTTTGCAAGAATGAGAGATTTTCAACAAAAGGTGTGAGATGGCCTTTCTGCTATACATGTTCCTTTTTCACAACTTCTCGATTATCGTTACACTTACGTACTAGTTTTTTTCATACCATTTTCACGAAACGATGGTCAGTTTGCAATGAAAGGTCAAATGCAAATACATTGGCGTGATAATCGCCTTAAGTGAGCAGGCTCTCAAACTCCCTTTGCAACATCCACATTAACCACAGTTCTTCAACACCATAAAGTCTTCCATCAATTGGACCAATTGTAATCATAAAATGAAGATCATATTTCCAGTATGAAAGGATTATATTAGGTATTTAGGTTGTATGGATGCAACTAAATTATGCATTTCAAACAAATAGTTAACTAGTCAGATTATTCCATATAAGTATAACCAATTGCTACATAATTACCCTCAGAAATCTACACACCACAAACAAAATTTTGCATCAATTGAATACTGAATACATATTACACATTACACACATACCATACCATTGCATCAAATTCATCTAATTATCTATGCTAAGAGTATGATTTCTGTGTAATTTGAGTGTTATATATACATAGAGAGAGAGAATTATATGAACAAATTATCGAGAATTGGCTTAGATTGTATCAGAGATCAATGTCTTACCGATTCCAAACGAAGCAAAAACCAATCTATCCGTAAAATCAACTGGATCTTAACCTCATTTTTACACTTTGACCGAGGATTGAGTTTCGATAGGAGTTGACGTTAACGTGAGAATCATGATAAATGATTATCAACTGTTAGCTGAAAAATTTATGCACTGACATGCACCAAGATAAGAGATGTTAAATCAATTCTCTTCTAAAATGCAATTCATCGGAGAGGTTGACGTTAAAAATGAATAAACGGTTCTGATTTTGTTTCCATGCTTCTCACGTTAGCCTCAATTCTCTCACGATTTTTCGCCTTCTAACTGGTCCCTAGACGATTTAGACTGGCCTAAAGTTGTTGTAGATAAACCGTCATGATCACGTGGATTTTGCAGTGTCTGTATTCGAAACTGGGATGATGAGATTTATATCGAGTCTTGCATCTTACTGGTGCACAACACCTACGCGGTTATCATTTTTTTATGTATCAATAAATTAGTAGTACGGTATAATGAATCAATAAAAGAATTAAAAACTCCACGTTTTTATTTATCGTTATTTATTTTTCATATTCAAAGTGACAATAACATGTATTTGGTACAATCCTTAGATTGTTTTTGAATATGGAAAAAAAAGTTGTTGTTAGTTTCTCTTGTGATTGTGATTTGAACTTGAAAAATGAACAATAGAAATATCTAAGAGGGTGTTTAGGATTGCTTTTGGAGCTTCAAAAGCATTTTTGATAAAAAATATTTATTGACTTGTGATGGTATAAAAAAAAGTTTTTTAAAAAAATATTTGGATTAGCTTTTGTGTGATAAAAGTCAACAAGGCAATAAATTGTATTTTAAAAAGTGTTTGGATTAGCTTTTATATGTAAAATGACCAAAAAGTCATTTAGGGTTTTTCAACACATCGTCCTCAATGCAGCCATTTAGGGTTTCTCCTCTCCGTTCTACCACCACCGTCATCCGCCGCTACCTTCTTCTGCCTCCGCTCCACCGTCATCTATCCTCTCGTATTATCTTCCTCGTCTTCTCCCCACACCTCACCAGCAGGAGCAGGTCGGCCATGGGAGCTTGGAGGCAATGAAGCGAATGAATGTTGGAGGCAATGGAAGCAACTGGGGTATTTATGTCATTTTGTTATCAAAAAATCAAAATCATATCAAAAAGTCACACCTTCCCGACTTTTGGAAAAGTGTGTTTCATGTTGAATCAACAAGCCCTTTTGAGAGTGCTTTTCAGTTATCCAAACATTATTTGTAGGAAACAATTAAAAGGTGTAATAGTTATGCATGTCCAAAACTGATTGGTTTTGGACATGCATATATATTTCCAGGTCAACAAAAACAGGGTCATGTCTGTAAAAAAAATTCTTTTTTTTAAGGGAAATTGACTATATTCATTTTTATAACTTTTTAGCTATGTGCGTAAAATGAACCCAAATTTTGCAGATCTAGTGACATTTAAGTAAAAATGGGAGAGAATCGACAAAAAAAATCAGTTGGGTTGAATGGTTTGGCTAGTAGGCCAATTTCCCAGCTTTTAGAGATGATGGGCAATGTCTTTACTATCCCCTTTTTTAGAAATTCCTAATGGGATAACCTTATCTTCATTGCATGAGGTGGCCCGATCTACAATCTGGACTAGTCTTTACATAATTTGGAGAAATAAAAACAACTTGGTCTTCTCTACTGACAACTAACGGCATAATCTTTTAGACATTATTTTTGACACCTAACTACTGTGGTTTTTTGAGCTTCGTCACGGTACTTAAACATCCATTGAACCTATTGGCTTTCAGGGACTTCGGTTATGATGGCTATGGATAAAACTTCTTTGAGGTTGCAAGTTGTTTGACCACTCGGTAATCTCCTTTTTTCTCTCTCCTTTGTTTGATTTTTTTTGTCGGTTAGATTTTTGTGCCTTGCAAAATCTTAGTCTGATAGGGTCTCTTTCATTGTTTTGCGTGTTGTTTGTTGTGTCTAATAAATCTTGTTTTCTTTCCAAAGAAAAAGTTATATGAAGAAAAATCCAAAAAAACCCAATAACTTTCTATTTTAATGATTAAGCCTTTGATAGTTTTTTTCATAATAAACCAATTGGCTTGTTAGAATTAGTTACATACATATTTTTAACCCAAAAAAGTGAAACCTACCTTATAATATGCTCACAAAGACCTTTTAACCCATCTCACCCAACAACTAGTGATGGGAATAGGACGAAATGCATCTCCCATCCCTGTACCCCCAAGACCACAACTCCTTTGGAGTTGTAGGAATCAATCTTTTGCACACCCCCCCCCCCCCAAAAAAAAAAAAAAAAAAAAAAAAAAAACTAATCCCGGACGCCGGTTCTAGATTTTGTTGGCTACCCATTTAGTAAAAACCAATGTATTTTAAAGTTGTAGTTACAAGTAATCTTCCCTATAATAACTAGCAATATTGAAAAATCAAATATATTTGTCATATTATAATAAACTTATACATATATTAAATAAAATAAAAAAAACTAACTAGGTTAGGATTGAATTCCGATAATGTCATCCCCACCTCTGCCTTAGGTATGAAAATAGATTCCCAATCCATCATCATCTCGTTACTTGCCAAACCAAAGAATATCCACTCATGTATCGGTAAAATTTCCATCTCCACCAACGACATTGCGCTCCTTTATCGGCCTCATCGTCGCCCCTTACAATCGGATATTAATTCATCAAACCTTTTCTTTTAAAGTTGTTTTTGGTAATTATATTTAATATTTTTATACAATAATTACTTCTTAATCATTGAGATTTGAGAATGTGAGTTTAATATTGAATAGAGTATTCCTAAAGTTTTCACCATTTTTCATTTGCATTATTACACACTCCCTAATTATAGAGACACCCACATCATTCACATGCATCAAAATCATATAATAATCAAAGCCAGCTAGCTTCCTCACCACCATCCATAATCATCTCACAAATTTCAACCCAAATTGATAAACCCCAAAAAAACCTCCATTTTAATCCCATTTTCACCTTTGAATTCTCTCTCCATTTCTTGGCATTCATCAAACCCACAAAAAAGATCCAACCTTTTTTCCAAGAAACCCTTAACCCACCATAGAATTCATCCCAAATCAATCAATTTCAGAATCAGAGGAGGGTTTCATCGGGTTTTTCACCCCCAATTCTCCTCGATTCCCCAAGATCGCCGGCGGCTGACGGAATTCTATCAAGGATGCAGAGGGTTAAAGATCAACAGAATTCGAGATCTACGAAACCAGCCACCATTCATGCGTCCGCCCAGTCCGGCGATCTTTCCGGCGTCCAGAGGAGACTTCGTGATCAACCTTCGCTCATCAATGATCGAAACCCCGTTGTAAGAAAAATCCCTAATTTTGTGTTTTGAATCAATGCATTGTGATTTTGATGATTTGGTGATTTGATGGTGTGGGTAAAATGTTAGATGTTAGAGATTTAGATGTGTGATTGTTGATAAGATGAAGAGTTTGATTTGAAGTGAGTTGATTTATGATTGCACACAAGGTGTTTGATGAAATGCCGCAGTGAACTGTGATTTGGAGCTTTGTTGTTATGATGTGATAATTAATGGTTTTTTGGTGTTTTATGTTGATAATTTTTATCAGTTATTAAGGATCAAGATTCAAGAGAGTGTTTTAAGCTGAAAATTAGTTGCAAATTGAGGCTTTTGTTAGCTATGGTGTTTCTTTTGGACAATGTCTTATTGAAATACACTTTAAAATCACTAACTTGGTCATTCAAATACGCTATAAAATATTGTTTTAAATCATTGTTACACAGAACACGTTATAAATGTTTTTGGTAAAGGAAACTTGAAAATCTTGTTAGAATATTGAAAAACTTGATATATATATATATAGATATATATAACCTATAAAAACTTAATTTTCGTTAAAAGATCAGGCCTATGTATAACCAGTTCAGTCCTGGGCCGGGCAGTGAAATATCCTTAAATCGTAACCGATTAAGGATCATCGGGCCAGTCCCAAGTTGGCCCCGGGCCAGGGCAGGACCATTTGACACACTAAACGGACCCTCTAAATCTCATTGGAAAATAGGGTCTCAGGGGCCTGACACAGACACACACATGAATTCTAGCTGAATGTAGAGCGACTGTTTCCATGAAGACCCTTTTTACTTTCTTTCATGTTTATAATTTTCCGATAAACGTGTATATTTTAATTTTATTTTTTGTATTCCCTAATCTTTCTTTATGCAGATGGCAAACACGCCCCTTCACGTTGCTGCGGGTCATAACAGTGTCGAAGTGGTTAAGTTTCTGCTGAACATTTCGGGGCCAGAAACGGTCGAGTTGGAAGCAAAAAACATGGTGTGTAAAAACTCGATTCACTCTTAATTATGATTATTTGTTTGGTCTGGTTCTCGTGTTTATTTTTCATTAGCGGTCTGTATGGATTAAGCCGTGTCTGCATGGATAAGTCCGTGTCTGTATGGATTAAGCTGTGTCTGCATGGATTAATCCGTGTCTGTATGGATCAAACCGTGTCTGTATGGATTAATCTGTGTCTGTATGGATCAAGCCGTGTCTGTATGGATCAAGCTGTGTCTGTATGGATCAAGCCGTGTCTGTATGGATTAAGCCGCCTCTGTATGAATTAAGCTGTCTGTGGTGATACTTATTGTTTTACCATATTCGACTTTTTTGTAGTATGGAGAAACTCCATTGCACATAGCTGCTAAGAACGGTTGTAACGAAGCTGCTGGGCTTCTTCTTTCTCACGGGGCTTTTACCGAAGCCAAAGCAAATGTACGTATTTTCTTAAGGTTTATGAGCATCGTGTCAACAAAAACCCGAAAAGAAATTAATCTTTTTTTTCTTTTAATATGTAGAATGGGATGACTCCGTTGCACCTTTCGGTTTGGCACTCGCTAAGAGCTGAGGACTCGTCGACTGTGTTGACGTTGCTCGAGCATAATGCCGATTGTAGCGCCAAAGATAACGTATTAATGATGGGCGGTTTTTACTTTTCTCCTGATGCATAAGCCTATGTTTGGCAAATTAGCGGATAAATGTGACTGGTTTATTGCCAGCTAACCGCTAGCTTATTAGCTGATAAGATAGTTGTTGGCTGATAAGCTAGACGTTAGCTGATGATAAACTAGTCAGGTTTGGTAAAGTAGCTGATAAGCTAGATAACAAGGTTTTTGGTCGTTTATGTAAAATATAGAGGGCATAATTGCAAAAAGAAGTGAAAAAGAGCTTCTAGAGCTTATTGAAATGCTACTTGAACTAGCTCAAAAGCTAGTAGTTAGTTGACAATAAAGCAGTCATATTTAGTAAAAACAAGCTGATAAGCTAGATAGACAATGTAAATTTACTTAGAAGGATTAGATTTTTGGTCACTGAGTCAGGTTCAGGGGAAAACAACAAATTAACGAAAAACTAAGGAACACCCTGGTAACTATTCGTATGGAGGGTATGAAAATGTGCATATAACTAATGTATAACAGGCACATCTGCATAAAAATAAAAAACGGCTTCAATTACTCGTATGCACCTGTGTATATTGTCCAGATGAACGTTTACGAGAGTGTTCCTCAGTTTTTAATTTATTTGAGGGTTTTCCACTGAACCTCTTTCTTTGGTCATTTATGTAAACATATAAGGGGCATAATAGAAAAGATGAATAAAAACCCCTAGGGAGCTTATTGAAACGCTACTTGAAGTAATTTTTCAAAAATCTAGATTATGGCTTACCAAACAGGGTATTGTTTCTTTCTTTCAATAAACTCAAAAGATAAGCTAGCTAATCTGATTTTCTTTTTTTAATCTTTTTGGCCTTCACAGGAAGGCATGACTCCTTTGAACCATCTATCCCAGGGATCAGGAAACGAGAAGCTACAAGCGCTTCTCAAGTCTTACCTAGAACAACAAAGAAAGGTTAGAGCCATTGAAGCATGCAGTGAAACTAAAGCCAAGATGGATGAGCTCGAAAAGGAACTATCGAATTTAGTCGGACTCCACGAGCTCAAGTTACAGTTAAGGAAATGGGCTAAAGGGATGCTTCTAGACGAAAGGCGAAGGGCCCTCGGTTTGAAGGTTGGGACCCGAAGACCACCTCATATGGCCTTTCTTGGCAATCCGGGAACAGGTGATTTAAGGGCATTTTTGTAATTTTGGATGGGGGAAGGGAGAAAGTTGTGATCTAAATAACGGTCTTTTAAAGTTGGAAACTTTCTCTTCGGTATATGTTGGAACCCCTTTTTTCTCCCTAGGTGAAGGATCGCGTGAGAAGTTGAGGTTAACATGATCTGAACCATTGGATCACTTTTAATCTCATGCCCTTCCATGAAATGGACTTTAGAAGGGAATTGATCTGGTGCATCTCAGTGCATCCAACAGTTGATAATCACTTCTCACATTAACCTCAACTTCTTATTGGAACCCTACCCTTTCTCCTTTAGGGCTCTTTTGGAGAGTAATCTAATGGGGTTTTACATATTCTCATAATGTTTTTACCGTACTGATCTTTGCATTCTACAGGTAAAACCATGGTGGCTCGGATCCTTGGAAAATTGCTTTTTATGGTTGGAATTTTGCCAACCGATAAGGTTACGGAGGTGCAAAGGACCGATTTAGTTGGAGAATTTGTTGGTCATACCGGACCCAAGACTAGGAGAGTGGTATGCACCTCTCCTTCCGAATTATGCTCTCTTTTTTTCATTCGTATATCAAAATCGGATCTTGCTTCGCGGGTTGTGCTCTTTATGATGTGAAAAGACCAAAATACCCCCAATATGGATTTTTATGCAATACCAAAGAGGCAAAGAACTAATATTTAACACTGAAATCTGATTTTTATTAGTATATCAAAATTGGAACTTGCTTCGATGGTTGTCTTCTTTATGATGTTAAAAGACCAAACTACCCCTGATCAGAAGTATGGATCTTTATGTATATGCCAAAGAGCTAATCTTTAACACGGAAATCCGATTTTCATTTGTATATCAAAAATGGATCTTGCTTCGAGGATTGTCATGTTTACGATGTTAAAACCAAAACCAAACTACCCTTGATCGGAAGTATGGATCTTTACCAAACTACCCCTGATTGGAAGTATGGATCTTTACCAAACTACCCCTAATCGGAAGTATGGATCTTTTATGCAATAGCAAGGAAGTAATCTTTAACGCTGAAATCTGATTTTCATTCGTGTATTGAAATTGGAGCTTGCCTCGAGGGTTATCTTCTTTATGATGTTAAAAGACCAAATTACCCCTGATGGGAAGAATGGATCTTTATGCAAATACCAAAGAAGTAATCTTTATCACTGAAATCCTATTTTCATTTGTATATGTAAATTCGATATTGCTTTGGAGGGTTGTCTTCTTTATGATGTTAAAGGACCAAATTACCCCTGGGAAGTATGGACCTTTATGCAATACGAAAGAACTAATCTTTAACATTGATATTCGATTTTCAGTCGAATATCAAAAAATTGTATCCTGCTTTGAGGGTTGTCCTCTTTATGATGTTAAAAGACCAAACTACCCTTGATCGTATGTATGGAACAAAAGAACTACGTGTTATCACTGAAATCTGATCATTTGTATATCTAACTACGATCTTGGCTTGTGGGTTGTCTTCTTTATGATGTTAAAAGACCAAATTACCCTGATAGAAAGTATGTGTCTTTATGCATATGCCGAAGAGCCAAGATTTAACACTTTGAAATGCAGGTAAAGGAGGCCGAAGGCGGGATTTTGTTTGTGGATGAAGCGTATCGATTAATACCCATGCAAAAATCGGACGATAAAGACTATGGATTGGAAGCCCTCGAAGAGATCATGTCGGTTATGGATAACGGTAAAGTGGTTGTTATCTTTGCGGGCTACAGCGAACCGATGAAACGGGTAATTTCATCCAACGAAGGTTTTTGTAGAAGAGTGACCAAGTTTTTCACCTTTGACGATTTTACCCCCGAGGATTTAGCCGATATTCTTCGTCTTAAGATGAGTAATCAAACGGAGGGTAGTTTACTATACGGGTTCAAGTTGCATCCTTTGTGCACGGTGAAAGCCATGGCGACTCTGATAGAGACGGAAACCACTGAGAAACAGAGGAAGGAGATGAACGGAGGGATGGTGGATCCGTTGTTGGTTAATGCTCGAGAGAATTTGGATTTGAGGCTGAGTTTCGATTGTATGGATACCGATGAATTGCTCACAATCACGTTAGAAGATTTGCAGGGTGGGATTAGGCTATTGTCGCAGTAAAACCAAACAAACCCAGTATATCCAACTAGCAGGTGATGAGTTCTTTAGCTAAGTAACCTCTTGACACGTGTTTTTTAAATCACCGACATTCTACTAGGTTTCTAGGCATTCTTTTGTTAAGCAGTGACGTTCTTAAACCTGTATTTAAAAGAAATGTGTCAGAAGGTCATTTAACCAGAGGACTTATCACTTATCACTGGTGGGACGATTTGAAGGTAGGTGTGGGAGATACGGTTGCAAAAGGTGGAGAAGGGGTGTCTTATTGTGGGAGGTATTTTGTTATTTTTCGATGTTTATGTTGTATAATTGATTATATATTATATAGAAAGGTGTAGTAGATTGAGTTTATATGATGAAATTTGATGGGGTTTTTGATTCAATTACAATTTGTTGGATTTTTTATGTAAATCTTCATTGAATTAAGAAATTGGTGATGATGTTTGTATTTCTTTTAATCGAAGCTTTAAGCGAAGGTCGTAAATGGCTTTGTGTTTTCCCCTATGTATTGAAAAAAGTCGGTTGATAAACGCGAGTTTTTCTGGAAGTATATATGATACTTATATATGGCAAAACTCATACAAAGTTACCGTTTGTTTTTTTAAAAGGTCTGAAGTCTGATTTCACATCTAAAAAGTATGAGGTGGATAGTGCACCTTTTAAAATTTCAGAAGAGGACGGTAAAGGTTTTAGAGAAAACAAAACAAAAGGTTTTAAGTCTGTAAACCTCTTAATTTTCAGACTTACGGGGTTTTAAGAGGTATTTTTTTTAAAAAACAAACAACCCCATTGACTTACTTTTGGTGAGGCTTAAACGCTTGATTTAAAAGAAGGTTGGAATTCACTATTAATCTGGATACTGTCAATGATCCTTAGGTTGATAAGCACACCATTTGCTTTTTGCGATCCTTTGGAATGAGTTTGGGATCTACTCGTAATCTGGGTATCGAGTCATTGGGATGGTAACATTTACAGATAATTCAGATAACCCTTGTGTCAATAACTCTTTGGTTGATACCACGAGTCCTAAAAAGCTGATTAACCTTGCTTAAATTCATAAACTTTAACGAGCCGAATATCATTTTTAAACAGTATTAATCGACTTTTATTAAGCGGTTTAAATCTCAAAAACAGTTCTTAAAAATGTATATTTTTTTATTAAAAAAAAGATACTGTATTTTATATATATAAATAAAATTATTTAGTAAAATAAATAACAAAAGACGCTTTGGCCGAGTGGTTAAGGCGTGTGCCTGCTAAGTACATGGGGTTTCCCCGCGAGAGTTCGAATCTCTCAGGCGTCGAATCTTTTTTTCATTTTATTTTTAGAGTAAATTACCATTTTAGTCCCTGTGGTTTTCGTTTACTTTTTTTAGAACAGTCATTTTATTTTTAGAGTAAATTACCATTTTAGTCCCTGTGGTTTTCGTTTACTTTTTTTAGAACAGCCAATATATTGAACCCAAAAACAAACCCATAAGGGCCAATACAAAGTAGCAGCAGCAGCACACAGAAGGAAAACGAAACAGAACTACAAACCCAACCAAAGCAAGCCACAAGAGCTAATGAAACACCAAATAAACCAACCACGGATTACAAGCGGTAATCCGCAAAGCTAAACTGACCGGCGATCAAGAAAAAACAGCCGAGAACGAAGGCTGAAGTGCAGCCGTTTTACTAAACCAAAACCTCGAACAGAGCCTGACTTGCGACAGTTCCACTGGATCGGACAACAAGCTGAATGAATGGTCTAGTTTCCATTTAACGGGTCCGACATCCAAGAATTCCATCCTACCGCAATCTCCTTGTCACGAACGTTTACCCAATCAAAAGCTATTAACTGGAATTTGAAAAATTCCTCCTCCAACGAAACTTTCATTTGCTCGAAAACTAGTTTATTTCTATTTAACCACACCATATACGTGAAGCTCCAAACCATCGCCATCCACCTTCTTCCACCTTTCACATTTACACCCGCTTGGTTCCCGAGATTAAGCAATTCAACTAATGAGTTACAAGACTCCACATCCACTTTCCACCACTTGCCGACGAGTTTCCATAGAGTTTTGACTTTATCACAACCGAACAATGCATGCTCCACCGTCTCTTTGGCACTCTCGCATCTAGGACATAATACGGAGTTTAGATCAATACCCCTTTTGTCGAGCTCCACTCTCACCGGAATCCTACCAAGGTTCACTCTCCAATTGAAAATCCACACCTTCTTTGGTACCGCCTTTAGCCACAAAGTTTGGGACCCGTTTGCTACCTCTCTATCTCCGGCTCCCTCTATCAATTTTCTTAAAGTTTTAACCGAGAATTCGCCACCCTTGTCATGCTTCTAAATCACCCGATCCACCCCGCTTAGTTTAGGAGTATGGCCTTCTAAAGCTAATTTTAACCGCTCGAATTCTCCCACCTCCCTCCCTCTACCCCCCCTTCGAAATCTCCTCTATCCGCAATCGTCGCTCCTTTTTGGGTCTCAAGTTGATAGAGTCTTTTGAATTTATTTTTTAGTTTCCCGACCTCTAACCAACTATCTTCCCAAAAAAGAGGACCCCTTACCGCCTTCCAAAAGGAGGATGAGAAACGGACTCCTTTACTATCGATATCCAACCCCAATTTCACTATACTCCCCCACACCGAGCTCCCACCCCCACTAATTCTAGATGTACTTCCTCCTAACCCTCCTTCTTTACCAAAAATGCTCTTTATCACCTTGACCCACAAAGAATCACTTTCCACGTGAAACCTCCACCACCACTTTCCCAACAAACCCCAATTTAGGTCTTTAAGACCACCCAAGTTTAACCCCCCCTTATCGAAGGACCCTACCACCTTTGACCAACTTACCCAATGACTCCCCTTTTTATGACTCTCCCCGACTTTTGAATCCCCCCCACCCCAAAAGAAAGTACGACGCAAATTTTCTAAACTTCTTAAGACACTCACCGGGGCACGGAAAAGAGAAAAGTAGTATAAGGGTGTGCTTCCAAGAACCGATTTGGTCAACGTCCAACGACCACCGAAAGAAAGCATCTTTGCTTTCCAATTCGATAACTTCTTTTTAGTTTTTTCCACAACCGGTTGCCAATGAGTCGCTTTTCGCATTGACGCTCCTACCGGGAGTCCGAGATACAAAAAAGGTAAGGACCCATGCTCACAACCCAAGATTCTAGCCCACTTTTGCACTTCGCCTTCTTCGACTCCAACTCCGTAAAGCTTACTTTTCTTCAAGTTTAATTGCAGCCCCAAAACCGCAAAGAAACACTCTAGAACTTTTAACAAGTTCTTCAAATTTCCAGGTTCCCAATCTCCAAAAAGAATGACGTCGTCCGCGTATTGAAGGTGGGAAATCGACACTTTCTCCTTTCCAACCTTGATCCCTTTGATTAAACCTTTATCTTCGGCTTCCCTCAACATGACATGAAGGCATTCGGCGACAACTAGGAAGAGGAAAGGGGCAAGGGGGTCCCCTTGTCTCAAACCTTTTTCCATCGGAAATTCGTTTGTTGGGCTTCCATTTACCAAAACCGAAGTCTTGGAAGACGATAAACATGCTAGAATCCATCTCCGCCATTTTAAGCCGAATCCCATATTTTCCAAAGCTTCTAAAAGAAAAGACCAATACACCGAATCATAGGCCTTCTCAAAGTCTACCTTTAAGATTACTCCCCTTCTTTTTGATTTTTTCAAATCGG
This sequence comes from Centaurea solstitialis, assembly GCA_030169165.1. Classification (NCBI taxonomy): domain Eukaryota; kingdom Viridiplantae; phylum Streptophyta; class Magnoliopsida; order Asterales; family Asteraceae; genus Centaurea; species Centaurea solstitialis. The sequence continues at coordinate 18,557,147 of CM058043.1, forward strand.
CAATCACCTCATTCGCCACAAGAATACCATCTAAAATGGAATGTCCTTTTAAAAAGGCACTTTGCACATTACTTATCAAGGCTCCCATCACTTTCTTCATCCTCTCCGCCAAAACCTTCGCGATTATTTTGTAAAGAATCCCTATTAAACTAATCGGACGAAATTCATTTAGCTCGAGGGGATTTGCAACTTTCGGAATCAAAGTCAAGAAAGATGGATTACAACCACCGGAGATACTCTCTTTCTCCCAAAACCAATCGAATACCGACATAAAATCAACCTTTATGATATCCCAAAAAGCCTTAATGAATCCAATTGTGAAACCGTCCGGGCCCGATGATTTATTATTCCCACATTCCTTTATTGCGTTTTTTACCTCCTCTTCCGAAAATCTTTCTTCCAACAACCGGCTTCATTCACCGACAACTTCTTAAACCGCTCCGACTTAAGCTTGTGAGGGCTAAGTAGATTATTTGCAAACTTTTTACTAAAGAATTCAAAAGCGTGCAATTTAATCTTTTCCGGGTCCTCCGTCCATTCCGAATCAATTAAGAGGCCTTGAACCCCTTTCTTTCGTTCCCGAAATCTACTAGCAAGGTGAAAGATTTTCGAATTTTCATCTCCTTGCTTCAACCATGTGACTTTCGCCTTTTGCCTTGCCAACTCCACGCTTTTGGATTCGAGATCGAGCCACTTACTTCTTGACTCTATCCAAAGCCTTCTTTCTTCTTCTTGCAAATTACCGGACTCGCTTTTTCGCTCCCATACTTTTACTTCCTCTTTAGCCTCCTTAAGCTCTTTATCAATTGCACCCCAATTCTTCTTTCTCCACACCTTTAACTCTTCTTTCACATTTTTGAGTTTATCTCGGAATCTACAATCGGGCTTCTTGGCTTTTACTTCTTTTGACCGAGCTCTCCTTACCACGTCTTCTAAACTTTTATCCGCTAACCAAGCATCAAAAAATTTGAAGGGAATTGGGCCAAAATCAAAGCTACCGTCATACATTATTACCGGAGCGTGGTCCGACCACTTTCGCTCTAGGATTCTCGCCCCAAGATCTTTCCATAACAACCAAAAGGAATTAGTAACTAGAAATCTATGTAGTTTACTAAATTTACGCCCATCGTCGCTAACCCTCGTAAACCTACCCCCTCCCATCCGAACCTCTAGAAGCGCATTTCGGTGAATAAAATCATTGAAATCCCTAGAACCTTTGTCGTTAGTCACTGTGTTGAGACGTTCATGCTTCCCTCGAACCTCATTGAAATCACCAAAGAACACCCATTTTACCTCTTCTTTCGCGCAAATGAGATCCAACTTCGACCATAACAAACCTCTTTCTTTTTGATCATTTGGACCGTATACATTCACCCAACCTACCAACCCCTCCAATCTGTCCCAGGTACCCACCAGAGCTAAGAAAAATTCATCTTTGACTACGTACGCACAATTGAAGATGTTTTTATTCCACACGGACAAGAGCCCGCCTGATCTCCCAGAGGCTTCAACAAAGGTAAAGTCTCCATCATTTAAACCCCAGAGATCATGGATTACATGGTCTCGGAGGTCTTTTGATTTAGTTTCCTGGACTCCTAGCATACAGGGTTTATGTATTTTGCAAATTTCTTTTAGCCAGCCTTTCTTAACCGGAGCTCCCAATCCTCTTACGTTAACTGAGATAACTTTCATTGAAAGACTAAATTGATTCGAACCTTACCGGAGAAGCAGTGTCAACATCTTTTCTTAGCCTCTGCCCCTCCTGGTGTAGACCAAACCACACCAATCGCTGATCCGAAATCCACCAAATCATCCACGGCTCTCCCTCCATTGATTTCACTTGAAAGAACAATTTGATTAACGGAACCCTTGTCTGAGTTAGAAGAATTCGACTTACCCTCAGAGTTGACTCTCCCTTTCATGATCGATTTCTTTGATTTTCGCCTATCTCCTGACTTGCTTTTCTTTTTGCAATTCACCCTTGCCATTTGTTTCAGGTAGTGGAAACTGACTTTCCCTTTGCCCAAGTTCCACGCTTCTTGGTTCTTCAACCTCAATTTAATTCCTTGCAGACCACCTGTAGTTGAAGTCGATTTCAATTTCTCCTTCCCTGGTTTGTGGTGGATGCGTGTTTTTTCACTTATCTGGACCTTGCTATTAATTTCTTTACCACTACACTGGCCCAACATATCAGAATTCAAGGAAGGCCCACAACAGTTGTGAAGATTAGGCCCAATTTTAATTTTCTTTAACTCCATATCGATATCTGACCTACCATCATTTTGTCTGGCAGGCCCAATCTTATCACCAGTACCAAAACCCAGATCTTTTGTGCCTTCTTCTATATCTTTTACAGAACGTTCATCCTTGGAAGCCTCACCCACCGCTTTGGGAGTTTCAACCATTAAAGAAGCTGTCTCCCCAATTGAAACCGACTTTTCGGTTTCTCTTTTCTCCGATGACCTAGCAACCAACGAACCCTCCGTCGCCATCGCCGGAGAGTCATCTCTCTCCACCCACCTACCAACCGGAGAAACGCCCATCACCGGCGTCGGTGAATCTAATCTCTCGACCGCCTCCCGATTTTTGATGATTTCCTCCAATTGGCCTAACTGATCCACCGCCTCGCTATTCACGAATTCCGAATCCCCTCTTGCAACTTGTTTGTCTCCAAGCTTCTCGGTCAAATCCTCCACCCTCCTATCTTCATCTTCCCACTCTTCTTCGCTCTTATATCCCTCATCGGACCACATAGAAGGCGCTGATGATTCAGCATCTCCTTCTTTATATTCCTCTTCGAAATCCACCTAGAATTGTTGAATTTGTCTCTCGAGAGTGCTCCCGTCTTCTTCCTCAATTGAGATTACAAAGGCCAAGTTGTCTATCCTAATACATTTGATTTCCGAAATCTTTGATACGAGACACGTACTTACCAAAGTTTTTGCCCACATCAAGTTATTACTGTTCATTATGTTACAGTTGGTTACGGTTACCACCCTACCCCACTTTTCAGCTATCTCAGAAAACACCTCTGGTCTCCAAGCATGGAATGGAACACCAACTATTTTTAACCACACCAGCCTCTCCGAAGATCTGTATCCCGCATTCCAGTAGCTTAAATCCTTGACCCAGTAGTGAAGACTGTGAGTCTTATTCTCAACAACATTTCTCATTTGGTTCACTGTACCAAACTTGATCATAATGTTCCTTCCACCAGTTAGTTTTGCCACACAATTCTCCAACGGAATCGATTTTAATAGCGCTTGCACCTGTTCTATATGCTCCAAATTTCTTAACGTCCCCATTGCACAAGATTGAAGGAAATCGAACTCCTCTTTTCCTGCCTTCCAATGCCCGATTATCACTTGTTCCTCCTGATCCGGTTCTTTTTTCTCCTTCCACCGATGTTTAATGCTTTCGTCCTTTTTTGCTTCTTTCTTGCCTTCCACTTTCTCAGAAAATCCTTTCTTAACGGCGTCTGCGTAGGAGAAGTGATTATCCACTTGCCCGCCTTGATCATTCTTGAACCGAGTTCCGCTTTCTGCTTTATTCTCTGCTCTCGAAGACTTACTTTGGTTCGCAAGGTGCACTCTTAACCTGTAATTACCCATCCAAATATTCCCAAGCTTTTTCTCCAAGGCTAATGCATTGTTGACATGTTTGTAACGAGCAAAACCAAATCGTTCTCCATTTGCTAGCCTCTTCCTTGCCATATAGATATAGATGTCTGATAAGAATCCGAACTTTTTGAACTCCTTCCATGGTTGCGGCACATTCCAATCTTTTGGGAAGTTATAAAAGAGGAACGATGTTTCTAACGATGATCTACGATCCGATGACCAACGGTTTTGAAGCATACCATTATACCCAATCCTAGACCTATGCCCCAGACCTCTCCACGCTCTACCCCCCTCGATAACCCTTGTCGGACGACTCACCTCAACCCTAGCCGGAGGTCTCCCCCTAAGCCTTACCGGCGACCTACTTCTTTCTCTCTCTCTCTCTCTCATCTCTCTCTATTGCTTAATGGTCTTGTGGTTTTCGTTTACTCCCTTGAGGTTTTCCATAATTGTCCTTTTTCGTCCCTATAATTTGTTTTTCGTTGCTATTCTTGTCTCTAGGGATTAGTTTATGTATTTAAGTACAAGGAACCAAATAGTAAAGAATTGTAAACCACTTCTATATTTAAGTACAAAAAACTAAAATGGTAAAAAATTGTATACCTATCAAAACAATAAAATTGTAAATCCTAAGAAGGAAAGTAGCATTAATTTACATACGGTAAAGATGAAAATGAAAATATGATAGTTTATGATAACTGTAAATCATTTTATTATATTAACTGTTTTTTAGGATGGTTTTGGGATAGTTATTTTCAAGGAATTTTTGAAAAAGTTTTTGTTATTAATTTTCATTTAAAATTTTTTATTAATAAAATAAATGGATGAGATTAAATTTTACAGTTACTATAAAATACTCAGGCTATGTATTTGGTGAAAATAAGCTAGTTATGTTTAGATGGTCAGACATCATTTCAAGAGTTTTTGTAATTTTTTCAATTATACTCATGTTAATATAAATTAGGATATCCCAATATACTTTTTTGATCATTTTACATATTCATATATTAATTTTTATTAAACATAATTTATTTATTAATTAATCCATTAGCTATTAACTAAAGGGTTTTCTTATTCCCACCATTGAATTCTTATTTACACCCCATCCACCCTCCTATCTCACTCCCACTAAATATCCTACTAATTACAATGTAATCATTATCCTATAATTACTCCAACATTAATTACTTTATTTCTTTTTAACCTTAATTTTTTTATTTACAACATTAATTATCCAATACACTTTTACAAAATTATTTTTAACATTAGTTATAATATTAACATTTTAATTCTTTTTAACAGTAACTATTACACTTTTATTATTTTTAACAATGATTATTTGATATTTTTTTATTATTTCTACAACTACAACTATAAATTAATCTAATATATTTATGTATGCAATAAATATATTATTGTTAAATATATCACATATAAAAATAATTTTAGCAATAATGATTTTTTTAAGTTTTATTTTAGTAATATAGTATAATTTTTTTTTCCAAAAACCAAGTCATGAAATTAAATATTTTTGTCATTTCAAGTATTGAAAAATTTAGAAAATATAAAATTATTTGACGTGTGGTGTGATAGTAGATTAGAGAGATTAATTTATATAGATGAAATAGTGTTGTTAATAATTAATATATATGTTATAAAAATGCAAGCGATTTACTAAACAAAGTTGTTCTTTAGCAAAAGAAGAAGGCAAGGATATGAGATTTGTAAAATAACATGATTTGTATAGAAACTAGAAGTATATATAAAACCGAGATTTGTAAAGAAAAATGAGTTAGTAAAATTAAAGTTATAAAATAATAAATATTTTTCTTTTTTTAACTTAACCAAAAAAAAAGAAAGAAAAAATCTTGACATAAATAGACATAGATAAAGTTGACTTTTTTAAAACTTTCCTTTTTAATATCATTTACACCGTGTAAATAACAGAACCCTTAACTAAATTATTAGTTAAGAGCTATATTAAGAGTGTTGGTTTAGAAATTGTAGACAAAAAAGGTAGTATACGGAATGCATGCTACAATTGTGGAGGAGTATGCAGCGTGTCAGTCGCCACTACCATCTATTGCATGCTCCAACTATATATATGTTTCCTATTTTTACAATTATTAATAACTTATTTACATGATTTAATAAAAATATTGTTTATATCATCAACATCAAATTATTTAATCAACCAAAATTAAAATTCTTCAAAAACAACTATAACAAATATTACTTGATGTATTTTTAAGAAATTTAATACCCTACAACATTGAAAATAGACATAAATTTATTCTTTTTTCAAAAACAAAAAATACATAAATTAATTAAGGTTGTGTTTGGTAAAAAATTAACTAGCTTATAAGCTAGTTCATCCAAACATGTATCATAAGCTAACTTTTTAAAATGCCATTTTGAGTAGCTTTTTGGGAGCTTATTGTAGTTTTTTCTAATTATACCCTTATTAATATTAATTATTAAATTGAAAGATATCGTTTCTGATCATTTTACATACTCGTAAGCTAGTTTTTGTCAAACATAATTTGTTCATAAGATAACTTCTAGTTTGTCAAACATAGTATAAGAGTGTTACAACCAAACAAACAAAAACAAAAAGTTATCATATTTAGTTAACTTTTTGATGCTAAAGTTTAAGAAATGGTTCTCAAACGAATAACAAAAAAGTTCATTAAATATATATGTATTTTTTTAAATAGTTATTTTAGACTAATATTCTATTATTTTGGCAAAAGAAATTGTGCAAAGATTGATTCCAACGACCTCGACTAGCTCACAATCAATTGCCAATACCGTAATGTGTGTGTTTTACGAGGGGAAGGGGGTCCCGACGTACTCAACGGTTCTGACTATGAAAGTGTTCGGGCTCGAACCCGAGACTATTTTGGCAAAAGAAATGTTTGTTCAGTTTATTTCTTGTCGATTCTTTAGTAATATATTAAGAAATCGGTTTTGTATTTAAGTTATTTCATTGTTAAAAGAGTTATTTTGAATTATGTATCAAGTCAAAAGGTATATATATATAGGGGTCGTATCCGTTACAAACTGGATAGTTTGTACAAACTATACATACAATCTCAACCATACATATACATGATCAATGGTGTAGATTAATTAAGTTCCTAAATTTTCTCAACCACATTTGAAAAAAACTGCCTAAAAATTAAGAGATACACAAAATCAATGGAAATAAATGGAAAATCAATGATTAAGATTAGGTTTGTAGAGTTTGTACAAACTAGTTGGTTTGTATTTGATACTTCCCCTATATATATATATATATATTCAAGTAGTGTTTGTTTATTTTTTGTAAATTGTACCAGGAATCAAAATTATAAATTAAAAGGACTAAACCATTGGACTTATTATATAATTAGAAAAACAATGACTACTTCTTAAAATAAAAAAAGTACCTCACTAGAAACAAAAATAAAAGAATGTTACATAGTACAAAATTTTTAAAGCTCATAGGGTAAAACATCAGAAACCAATAATCATGTTTAGGAAAATGTGTCATTTAAAATTGAAATGGGAAATGGAGTGAATAAATTACTCAAAATTGATTAATATCATTCACTTAATTTTTTTAGTTTAATTAAAATAGTTTAGATTTCAATAATGTTTATTTTATATTTTACAACATGTAATTTTTTTTGAATTAAATATGATTCTAGTATAGCCCGTACGCATGTAAAATTGATGTGATGGTTTACGAAATTTCTTTAGTATTTTAAAAAATAACCCATTATAATTGAATCTTATTCGTAAAAAATACTTTTTCGTAAATTGCAAAAGATGTATTTGCATAATCTTTGTTATTTTAGCTCAAATATGAAAAAAGTTATAATAAAAGCAAGATTTTCGTCAAAAATGACTAACTTGGTCAATTTCTCCAAAAAAATATATTATATAATGATAACTATACTTTATGTTATTCTAATTTACAATGTTTATATAAAACTCATTTTATACAAGAATCAAATAAAAACATTTCTATTAAAAATACAAGATTACTGACTCATTATTTTTTATCATTAAACAAAGAAGTTGGAATATGTCCCTTAGGTGTTAAAGTGGTATTATGATATAACTAATACAACTATAACAATATATGTTAATAAAACAAGTATTTAAGTTGATATTTTAAAACATGTATTTAGAAACCACACATAAACATTAAACAATGTTGTTGAAATCAAAAGAGTCATGTGGTAGGAATTGGTTGTGTGTATTTTGGAACATTGTATTACTTTGAGAGATGCCTTTTGTTGGACTCTTTAATGTGTCAAATAAAATAAGTTTTATAGTATTTTGTTAAAATATATACTGAAGTTTTTGTTTTCAATTTGTTCAAAATAAATGAAGACATTTTGTTTCTGATAAAAATAGCTGAAATCAGATATTGATGATACTACGATAGATTTATTTTACTACGTGTAGACATCAAGATTATGAAAATGCAATATAGAACGTCGAGGCACGCGTATTGCCACCATGTTAAAACATGTGGAACGACTCTGTACTCTCAACCGTGACTTATAATATGGCAAATCATGGTTGGTTATAACTTGATTGGATTCTGGTGAGAAATTGAGGCTAACGTGAAAATCATGAGAAATGGTTATCAACCATTGGATGAGATGCAATAGATCAGTTCCATTCTAAAGTGCGGTTCATGAGAGGCATGCAATTAAATGTGATCAACCCTTCGGATCCATTTCGCACGTGTCCCATCTTAGATTTAACTTCTCACACGACCCTTCGCCAATTATAGCGCACGTTAAGACGTGAATAGGATTTCTTTTCTCATTTTTTTCCTTTTTTTATATATATAATTTATGGCTTATTAACATTTGTATTATAATTATCCATTAGAAGATAAAGTTCATAAACCACAAGTTGAATACCATGAATACTTTGAATTTTCCAATGACAATTTTTTTTGGATGTAAATGAATATATAATGAAGATTATATCGGAGGATAGTTTTTATGTGATCCATTAGAATTACTTGGTGCAACACTAGATGACTTAGGACATGTTTACCTACAACTTATCCGAGTAGCTTATTCACTCAATCATAGAGAAATTTCCTTTTACAACTTAAAAATGTAAAGACATTAAACCAAAATGGCTAAATGGAATAACCATGAAATCCATGATCGATCCATCACTTGTTACCATTAAGCCGTCAACCCTTACTATTTACCTCCCTTAAAACCATGTCGCCCCTCCCTTTCTCTTCAATAAACAAACTATTTATACACACAACTTAACTCAGATAAAGCTTAGGCATTGTTTGGTAAAGTTAAGCTAGCTTATTTTCTGTATACATGTTTGGTAAAAACGATCTCCATGGCTAATGAAAGATAAATTGTAATTAATTCCATCCCTTAGTTTTTTTACTCTAATAATTCATTCAACTGTTTTAAAATATAAATAATAATAAACTAACATAAAATATACTTACAACAAAATGTATATCATTTCAGTAGCGAATTCAAGAATTCTATGTCTCCAAAAGGTTAATTTTGACGGGGAAACCCTAACCCCGTGGTTCGTGGACCCAACTGATCAGTCCCTCGATGAAGTCACATTCTGTCTCAACGCTTAGAACAAGGAGTGGACCGAACCTCGAACCTTAGCCATTACCTCTAAAACCCTCATTGATTAAGTCAGCCGAGCGTTTTGCGGATGGGTGCTGACCACTGGGCCAAGACCTAGTGGTTAATTCAAGAATTCTACGTAGGTACGTTCAAAAATCATAACTTTAAATATTATTTAGTAGCTTTATAATAAAAGAATCATTAATATTCTGTTTTTCTATATTTAACAATTACCATATGTTTAATTAAATATCTTTTTTTGGGAAATGATTTAATTAAGTATCTTAAAATCATGAAAAATCGCCAAGAATTATCCATAACTAAAATGACCCACGAAGATCACAAGTGAGTTATTTTTTATATAAATAATAAATAATTAGAAAGATAACTTTTTATCTGGATGTACAAGTGTTACTGCACGACGTACAACTTGGTCAGAAATGTTTTTTTTTTCCCACATTTGTTCAAATATAGACAAGGAATTCAGAAGGAAACAGCAAAAAAGCAAATTCTACAAACGTTTTAATACAAAATAACTAAATAAAATAACCCTTGTTTTTTATTTTAAATTATAAGAACATTCTCGTCATACTTTTATAATCATTCTAAAATAAAACAAAAGAACTAAAATAAATTTCTTTAAGAAAAGTACGTTTAGAACCAGTTTATTTATAGAGTTTAACGTTAATTATCATATTAAAATACTTTAAATTTGATCACAATTTAAAAATAAAACTTATATAAAATAATAATAAAAAGTTAGTTCTTTTTTTTTTACATAAGATATTAGAGAATTTCTTTAAATTTGTAGAGTTTATGTATTTTTGAGTTTAAGAATCCATGTAAAGAAACAAAATCTTCATTTTTTTTTATTTTAAAAAATAAGGTGATAGATACTTTAGTTCGCTTGTATATAAAATTTGATGAACAATTCTGTAATTTACATTCTAAAATAATTCATTTGGTTTTCGATATGAAAAATAGAAAAGTTCAATTACAAATCTAGCTTTCATTGTGAATCTGCGGACAAATAAGAGTATGTCACCTGTCATCTGTTTGTCTTAATTCAGCTTGAATGATAAACCGGAATATTTTTACTATATTTATGATAAATGTTAACGTATTGATAATGAATGTTTTGTGAATGTTTAAGACATATGGTGCACTCACATTTATTTTACCATCCAAGACATAAATTATATTTACAACTGAATCTACCATACGTAATGTATTACAAAATATACAACATAATTTGCAAAATGTTTATAACATATTGTAGATAAATAGTTAGGTATATATTGTTTATTTATGCACAATAAATTAAAATATTGTAGATAAATAGTTAGGTATATATTGTTTATTTATGCACAATATATTTAATTAAAATAAAAACTCCAAATTATAAAAGTACAAGTAGATGAATCTGAATTTCAATTAAAAATTTGTACTTTGTAACAATAATGATAAAGTGTTCTAAAATGTGTTTGAATGTGCATTTTATAAGTGAATTTTAGTTGAATAATCACATTCTATAAATCATGGTATATAATATAATGTTTGGATCTGTTTTTAACCAAACAACAAGCTAGCTTATTAACCAAATGTAACAAGTTTGCTATCCAATTATGCTTCTTTTATGCTTCTTTTATTTGTTTAACTAATTTTTTAACATGTATCTTTATATCATTTTAATTATCAGTCATGTTTTACTAAACCTTTATTTGTCTAATTAAATTCTTAGCATGTAATTTTAATCATTTTATATTATCATTTAATTTCTTTAATTTCTTTTTGCAAAATCTCTACTAATTTATCAGAGTATTTTATTAGCAACCAGCATCTTATCAAACAACTCAATTCCAAACTAACTTTTTATAATGTCAAGTGTTTTTTTTTTTAAAATAATCCTAGTTATATTTTTATAAAGTAAATAAATAAAATTATAAAGTAAACTATAATTTGATCTTGCAGTTTGTCAAAAATAATACTTTTCGTCTCTACAGTTTCAAGAATACAAAAAATCATCATGATTTGCAAAAACGTCAAAATTAATTCTTTTCTTTTATGGCTGCTAAAAAATCCAATTGAATTTGTCTACCCAATAAAAAAATATTTTACCTAATCAAAATCATTTTTATGATTTTTGTGTCTACCGTTTTTGATTGGGTAAAAGACAAAAAATATAAAAAAAACAACGAAATTGCCCCTCCTGTAACAAAATCTTTTAATCGCCACTAGAATAATAAACCAAATTCTGGACGTGTTTTGTAAACTATGATTGTCATCTAGTAAATTAAATACAATTAAGGTCAAACAGTGTTGTTTTCAAGAAATCGTAGGGACCAAATTTTACAATAAATTACTAAGTAAATTACGTTTTTCATCCTTGTAGTTTGCTAAAAAATTTCTATGTTCATCCTTATAATTTTTAATTTACATGGAAAAGATAGCGACTGCCAGTGATGATGGAACAAAAACCAAGTTTTTAGATCTAATTCAAAAGAAAGTATACCATGTTGGGCGGTATTAGACAAAATGGGTATCGATCAACATTCGTCTTTGTGTCCGATATGCTCAAAAGAGGAAGTGTTTTTGGTGTGGCAAGTGGTGGCACGGTGATGGGACTTTGATCTAGGTAGCATCGGCTTGGTGGAGAACTTGTTAGGTTCATGCAATGGATCGGGAAAAAGCATTGATCTACCATTTGTGGGAAGGAGGTGGTGTGGAGTGTGGACATTCATCTGCCTATTTTGGTCGCATTGGAATTGGATGATGTTCGTTAAGGAGTCGAGAAAAGTGAAAGACATAGTGTTCAAGTTTCAAGGGAAGAGTTTCAACTGGATTGCAAGAGGGTTACAATTGAAGGAACTTGACTGGAATTCATGGTTGTCCAACCTGAGAAATTCGTTGTGATGTTTAAAGGTCGATTAGTTCATTGGTTGTAACACCCCGTTCCCATTCAGTTAAGTTTTAATAGTATTCGTTAAGTTATTGAGTTTTTGGTGTCATTTATGTAATTTCAGGTAGGGGGACTTGGATGATTATTGTAGGAAGTGGAGGGTGTCGTATGTATGTGTATATAAGTGGGTTTTCAAGCCCAAACCCTTCTCACTTGATCATTTGTCGATTTTTGAGAGAAAGGGATATCAATTGGTGAAATTGGTGAGTTCTTAAGTGAAGTTGCAAGGAGGAGATTGTTCAATCGGGTTAGCAAAGTAGAAATATTTGTTGTCGGTGTTCGTGATCAAGGTAATCACTTTTTATGGTTTATGTGTATGTCAATTTGTGGGTGTTATTCAAAGTTAGGGTTTAGTTGGATTATGATGAATTGATGATCTTTGGATCATCAATTGGATGTCATTTGTGGATTAGTTGAGTTTAGATTGTTAGCATATGTTTGGATTTGGTTTGGCATGGTTTAATTTGAGTATTTTGGACCCAAGTTGTTGAAATGGGGTTTTGGGTTCGAATTTCGTCTAAAATCGCGTTGAAGAAGATGGTGCAGTTAGGTTGGCGCCAATCTCCGCGCTGATCTGATTAGCGCCAAGATCAGCGCCAAACCTGCTGATGGGTTTCTGACCTAGTGTCGGCGGTACGTCGCGCGCTGATGTGATTAGCACCATGTTTAGCGCGGAGCAATTTTGCCTAGGCGCTAATCTCTATGCTGATCTGATTAGCGCCCAGATCAGCGCCAAACCTGTTGTTATGTTTTTTAGTTGTTTTGTGCGGCGATCTTTTGAGGTTTTCTTTTATGGAAATCTCTTAGGGATATTTATAGTAGAATTTGAGAGCCATTGAGATAGATATGCTCTGTCTACGGCTCGAAGGTTTGGTACGATTTTAGAGTCATGTCGAAAGGTTGTTTATATGTACGTTATATGTATGTTCTAGGTGCGTGAACTCTTAAGTGTTATATATATCAAGGGTGTAGCTCTCAGACTACATTGTCAGGTGAGTACATTAACCTGTGTTCAAGTTTGATATGCATGTGATCATGATGTATATGTTGTTGATATGTAAACTGGCATGTAATATTCACGATAGTACCGATGGTGGTATTCACTACCCCTAGGGAAGTTGGGTTCAGAGGCCTGGTACCAGTGTCAGTCATGATGCTCTTGGTGTTTACACCTTGAGTAATGGGTCACGATGCATGTCCAGTTTTATAATTATGCTTATGGTTATGTTTATGCATTCATAAGGCCTAGGTTTGTGCTCACTAAGCTTTATGCTTAACCCGTTGTGGTTCATGTGGTTCAGTGTCACGTACCAAGTCGAAAGACAAGGAAAAGCTCACGTTTGATGGCTCGGATCCGTAATCAGTTCAGCTATGTTTGGGTCATGATACATGAACATCTTGTTTTGTTATTATAAATTGGTTTTATCGAAAGGGATTTGAGTTGTAAACTAATTATGGATTGGGTTATTTTGAAAGTTAGTACATTTTGGACCCGTTATTTTTGGAATTTGTCATGTTTTTAAATTATAAATGCTTCCGCTAATCTTTGGTTACTACTTTCTGTTAATTGTCGTTAAATTTATATCTTTTGGGAAGGAGGTGTTACATTGGTATTTGGTAGTGGTATGGATCAGTAGTGTAGTAGTTCTGTTCGAATTCACAACAACCCACGATTGACTTTTTTGACTGTTTTCAGCGATGGGCTTTGTGTTTACTGCTCGCAAACCGCCATGTCTCCAGGGGTGGATGCACTCTTT